>QEPC01006398.1:353245-365797 GCA_003113815.1 Sphenodon punctatus
ATACATACTCAATGAGTCTGTACAGTGAAATGCATAACACAAGGTTTCAGTTCAAGGTTTAAGTTTCATTTCAGTACAAAACTGAAATGAAACTTAAAGCAATCTAAAAATCCTACTCAACACCTGCTGTTCAGGAACAGTGACTAGCTCAGAAGGTTTTGGGAAGGGGGAGCAGATAATTAGTTTCGTTTCTTGCAAGCCTCTCTCCACCCCTGGTGCCTGAAGGTCTGCTCCTCAGTGACTACACCTCCCTGTCATGTTTGACCTTCCAGTGAACCTTTTTTTGCCACCTGAACTCATTCTAACGTGATCCGAAGTTACCGAACTGTTCGGCCATTTCGCTGTTCGGTGTTTGGATTGTTCGGTTTGTTCACGTTCGTGTTCGCGTTCGTGTTTGGTCATCCGAACAGTTCGAGTTCAGGCCGAACTCCGAACTGCGTTCGCCCATCCCTACTGGGGTAAACCTCATTGGCTGCAGTCACACGAGATGCCCTGGGGAGACTACCATCCCTTGGACAGCTCTAACTCAGTCTGGGAAACTGGACCATGCAATGCAGTGCATCGTGTGACCAGTTGCTGCCAGATGTTTCCCCCTCTGTGTAGCAGGGTGAGCAGCTGACTACTACCTACTTTGTCCCCAGGAAAAGTCCAAGGATGTGTCACGTAGCAGCCTTACCCCAAAAGGGGTAGACTGACCAAGGCATGTCAGCTTCTGTGCTGGGGCCCCTTCTGCCCTGCCGCACTGCAAGTTCCGCAGTGGGATTTTAGCAGTGGGTGCTGTCACCCATCGCATACTGCCACATCACAGCAAGGGGTGGGATTTTGGTCAGGCTGTAGGAGGGAAGTGGGGCAAGGCCGGGTACTCGCTTATGTGGCCAGCGCCTCAACCCATCCTGTGCCATGGTTTGAGCTCTGAAAGCAGCCTGACTGCCCGGCTGCCCCACAGGGGGGAGGGTGACTGTCTGCCCAGCTCCCCACATTGGACCTGCAGTGTGGCAGAAGCACTTGCCTGCCACAGGGCCATGCAGGGATCAGGGCGTCCCAGCTCATGTGGCTGCACCCATTCACTTTACTGTAATTTGTGTGGACTCAGA
This sequence comes from Sphenodon punctatus, assembly GCA_003113815.1. NCBI lineage: Eukaryota > Metazoa > Chordata > Lepidosauria > Sphenodontia > Sphenodontidae > Sphenodon > Sphenodon punctatus. Next base: position 354,340 of record QEPC01006398.1, read on the forward strand.
TGTTTGAGGAGCAAGGCCCAACTGCTGTCAGTTTGGAGAACGTACAATGTATTCTTCCTATGAAACATATAGGTTGAGTACCAGAGAGGAAACAAATATTTTCAGAGAATATTGTGTCCAACAATTTTGCCAGCTTCAGATCAGGTCCAATGAAGCAGAAATGAATTGCCATTCAGTTCCCATTTTGTTTCCTAAAACCAGGGCTGTAAAAATATCTGAATTATAGCTAGGCATACAAGCCTACTCACCAGGCTTACAATGGGGTTGGGGGGGCACCCCCATTCTCACAGGCTAACAGATAGCCATGTGTTAGGAACTAGCAGATAAAGAATGATGGGAGACTGTGAATGGTATTTCGGAGTCCCTATGAATAGATATGTGGGGACACTTCCTGGACAAAGCCTTGTTAAGGGATGGAGTGTTGACACTTTGCAGCCTGAAAGTGCAACTGGAAGCGAGATCTCGAGAAGATCTCACTAACGTTTTGATATCTGATAAGATTCTCAAACAAATTAAAAAATGCTCTGTGCTTGAGCAAAATGGGCACCACACCTGCTCTTCTCATGTCCTGCCCTTTTCCAAGATGTCATGGGCCACGCCAGTGCCATTTTGGAAAAAGAAAGCTGGTCTGCACATGCACAGAATCGTCTGCCCTTTCCCAAAATGGCGCCAACGTGCCCTGTGCTGTCTTGGAAAGGGGCCGTGCATGCGCAGAATAGCCATGGTGGCCATTTTGCACGTGCACGGAGCATTTTAATATTTTTTTCAAGAATCTCATGAGAACAATGTCGAGAATGACTGATAGTCGGCTGGTTCTCAACCTCAAAAATCTTGTGGAAAACCTGGTTTCAATGAGATTTTGGAGATAAGCACGATCAAGTTTCAGACCTAATCATGACACTTTGTAAAGAGGTGTGGTCACATCAGAAGGGGTGGGAAAAAGGGGGTCGGTGCCCCTTTCTGATGTGACCACACCCCTTCTCCAAACCTCATGACACTCAGTAAGGGTGGGGTCAAGCAGGAGCCGGGGGGGTACAATCGGCAGCTATGAATGGGTACCCCTGAATTTCTAGGAAATCAGTTATGAATGGGCACCCCTGATTTGTTGGGAATTGGACTAGAGAAGTCATAGGCAGCCAGACATTTTGCTGGGCCACCTCATGTTCTTGTGCACCATAGGCCACAGAAACTAGTATACCTGAACCATTCCAGTCTGATGAGTTGCATGACTGGAGAAGAGCTCTGACTTATCTAAAAATGCAAATAATATTTGTGGATACAGAAATATCTATTCATTCCGGTCTACTGAATCACTGCTTCAAGGGGCTGATCCAGCTCCCATCAAAGTCAATAGAAAACCTTCCATTGAATTCAGTGGATCTTGGTCAAGGAAAACCAACAATAACCTAGACAGAGAGGTGTTCCGATCCCTCTGGAAAAAGGCCTACTAAATGCCAGTGAGGAGAGAACAAAATAAATTAGAAAATAATTGGAAAGTGTGCACTGAGTAAATAACAGCCCACTATAATTTTTTTCATTGACAGAAGAAAGTCATTATGTTCCCAATGTGTCAACTACAAGTCTAAAAATGATCACAGCATCATAATAATGATATATCTATCTTTTATTCCTGCACAGGTACCATATAATTTGACCAGGGATGTGATTGCATCCCCTGTGCCAGTACCTGTAATAAATATACCTTTTTATATGTTGCATTTTATTCTCTCAGTGGCATGTGTGTGTGAAGCCATCAAGGCAAATGTCTCCTGGAAATAACCCTATTTTTAAAATATTGTCTGTATTGCCAGGCACAGCCAAATAAACAATACTTGTCCTATATCCATCCCCAAGAAAAAGTTACCAAGGAACATCTAATTCCCCTAGTTCTCACCTTCAAAGCGCTTCATGGCTTTGCTCCTCTAACTTTCTGTTCTTATTTGCTACAACAAAGCAAGTGTGGGGTAGTGGTTAAGAGTGTGTTACTGGGACCAAATTGTAGGGAGAGGCCCTGGTTCAAAACTTGCCTTAGCCATGAACTCACTGGATGACCTTGGGCCTGTCACAAGCCTATCATACCTTATGGGGTTATCATTTATGTATAAAAAAAAAATTATACAGCCCCCCCTACCCAAAGGCAGCCCAGGGCAGTGTACAACATATAATAATAATAAATATAATAAATATAATATATAAAAAACCAAATACCCATACCATAAAATCACATTAAAATCCCCCCCAAAAGAGGCCCAGGAAAAATGCCATAAAACAACAAACCTCTTAAAACCCCACCCACTACCCATCCCCTTCACCAAATGCCTGGCGAAACAGCCAGGTTTTACATCTTTTATGGAAAGGGAAATCTGGAGAGAGGCAAATTTCCACCAGGAGGAAGTTCCATAGCTGCAGCATGACCACTGAGAACACCCGCTTGGATGTAGCCACCCAGGAAACCCTCCAGGCGGGCATCCCCAGCTGACCACAGAGGCTGATCCAGGACACGAGGGGTGAGGCGGTCCCGCAGGTAAGTGGGGCCTAGGCTGTATGGCTTTAAAAGTAATAACCAACACCTTGAATTGGGCCCAGATGACTATAAGCAGTCACTGCAGAGACCGGCGCACCACTGTTATGTGCTCCTGATGACCAGTCCCCATAAAGAGACAGGCTGCTGCATTCTGCACCAGCTGCAGCCTCTAGGTCATCACCAAGGGTAGCCCCATGTAGAGCATGTTGCAATAATCCAGTCACGAGGTGATGAATGCATGGATGATGATGGCAAGATCGGAGCCTGAGATATATGGTCAAAGGCACCAGACCAGATGTAATGTACCAAATGCACTCCTCGCCACAGCTGCCACCTGGTCATCCAGGTGGAGCTGGGAATCAATGAGACTAAGGAGGGACGCACCCCATTTATGTATTTTTCCAATTTTATTGTAGCACCCTTCCTGAATGGCTCAGGGCAGCTTACAAACATATAGAACAGCATAAAAATATATAAAACAGCAACAACAAAAAAACACCTCCCCAACAACCTTTTCCCTCACCCCTCTCCAGCCCCAGCCCACCCTACCCCACTTTCACCCACAAAACCCTAACCTAACCAACCCCTATGCCCCACCGCCAACAGCTTTTTGAAACAAAAAGGTTTTGCACTGCTTCCATAAGATGCTTAGGCCAGGGGTCATGCGAACCTCCAGGGGAAGGGAGTTTCACAGAACTGGGGCGGTGACTGAGAATGTTCTCCTACACCTCCCCATCCTATGGACATGAGCAGCAGATGGAACCTACAAGATGGAACTCCCAGTCAACCACAGAGGTCACAATGGAATATAGTAGGACATGGCAGATGTGTGGGACCCAGACTGTTTATGGTTTTAAAAGTCAACACCAGCACCTTGAATTGTGCCCCAGAAGACTGTAGGCAGGAAGTGCAGACTTCACTTAACTGTAGCTTCACTATTCCCTTCAGCAGCTGTGAAACTGTTGAATTACATCAACTGGGCAGAAGCACCCATTTGGTATAATTATATCTACCCCATTAGAACTGAAGTCAAGGCCTTCGGTTTGTATGTTCTCTCTTTGCTCTAAAAATCTCTTTTTTCAGCCTCATCTAAGGTTGGTTTTGGTTTAACTGAAATAAAACCACGGAATGTTGTACAAATGGCCCCTGAATTGTTCATGTATGTATGCTAGGTTGAGAGTCACTTTAAAAAAATTCCCTAACATGCATTAGAAGATACATGCCCTGTCCCTTGGCAAACTCATTGCCTCCCACGGCTTCCAATATCACCTCTATGCTGATGACACTCAAGTCTATCTCTCCGGACCCCCTCTCTCTTCCACTCTGTCCAAGTTCGCCTCATCAACTGTCTCTCTGATATCTCCACCTGGATGTCCCAACATCAGCTCAAGCTCAACATGGCTAAGACTGAGCTCCTTATCTTTCCTCCCTACCTGTCCTCTCCCTCTTCCCTGTCCATCCTTATTGACAGGGTCACCATCCGCCCCATTCCCCAAGCCCGTACCTTGAGCTTCGTCTTCGATACTCACCTTTCCTTTAAACCTTACATCGACTCTGTTGCCAAGTCCTGTCGCTTTGCCCTCCACAACATTGCTCGGATTCGCCCCTTTCTCTCTGCTCCTCAGCCAAAACCCTTGTTCACGCCATGGTCATCTCTCGCCTTGACTACTGCAACTTCCTCCCTGCTGGCCTCCCCCGCTCTCACCTGTCCCCCCCTTATCTCCATCCAAAACTCTGCTGCTAGGGTCATCCATTCAGCCCGGCGCTTCGACCACGTGCAGCCTCTCCTCTCTTCCAGGGATGGGCGAACAGATCGTGGTTCAGGTTCAGCCGTTCGGTTCGGCTGCATTCGTTTCGTCCGTTCGGTTCGCCCGTTCGGTTCGACTGTGTTTGGTTCGTCGGTTTGGTCATTCGGTGGTTTGGGTCAAATGTTGAGTTTGGATTCGGTATTCGGTTCAGTCGGGCTTGGTTCGTCTTTAGTTCAGTGCAATCGGGAACTGAAAATGACATTTGGTTTTTGAAATAAAAGGAAAAAACTAAAAAACATATTTCTGGCTATAACATTTTTGTTTCTTATTACTTTTTGATAAATTTTAGGGAGATTGTACCCCCAATGGAGACCACTAAGTGTACCAAAATTTGGAACGATTAGTTAAAGGAAACTGATTTCAGAAGCAATTGAATGTTGTGATTTTAAGAAAATCTCCATACACATTCATGGCTACGACTTCTTTATCTTGCATCCAATGTTCATGAAACTTGTGCATATTACATCCCTCCATATGCTTAATATTTCTGCCAATTTTAGGAAAGAGTGGATAAAGGGTCCCAAGGGTATAAGACATTAACCTGAAAATACATTTCCAGCTGTTACATTTTGATATTCCATTCTGTTTACAGGATATTTGACAAGAATGTATCAAATACCTTTCCTGCCATTTCAGCAAATGTACAGGAGATTTTGATAAAGGGACCCAATTATATAAGCAATTGATGTTGTCCCTGTGAAGATCATTATTCAGATGAATATCAGCATATTCAGTGCCAGTCAGAGGCAGGCACCCTGCATGGCAGGGGGAGAGAGACTGTAGGAGGAAGGATGTGGAGCAACCCCAAAGACTGACAGACACATTCAATGGCCAAACACATTACTGCAAGCTTCTAGCTTTACAGGACCAATTGGTAGTGGCTTCAAGGTGGGCCTAGGGGGCGGCCCTGAGGCGGGCATAAGCAACATAACTGGGACTTCTGAGATAGCATCCCAGCAGTCAGATGCTAACTATCCCAACTATCTTTGCCGAACTATTCGAGTTCGGTCCGAACTCCGAACTTCTGAACCGCGTTCACCCATCCCTACTCTCTTCACTGGTTCCCCCTTCCCAAACGCATCCTTCCCAAATTCCTGGTATTCACTTATAAATTCCTTCACAACCTGGCTCCCCCTTACCTCTCAGCCCTAGTCTCCTTACACACTCCTGCATGCACTCTCCGCTCCTTCTCTGTCCCCTCCCTTGCTCTCCCTCATCTCCCCTGCTCCCCAACCGCCTTCGTCCCTTCTCCCTTGCTGCTCCCATGCCATTGCCTGGAACTCCCTCCTTGCCCATATCCGCCTTGCCCCCTCCCTCTGCACCTTCAAATCCCTCCTCAAAACCCACCTCTTCCTCGACACTTTTCCCGATGCCTGTTAGAACTTTCCTTTCAATTTTTACTGTCTGCCCTCCCTGCAGATTCCTGCCTAACTGCATCCAAGCCAAGCACGTGCACCCGAGACCTCGCATCCGCTTGAGTGTTATTTATCCCTTGTCTCTCCCTATGTCCCCTCTCCTTGTCTCCCCCCTCCATGTCTATTAGATTGTAAGCCGTAGGCAGGGTCTGCGTCTATCTTATTGTTCTGTAAAGTGCCAGGTACACAGCTGGTGCTACACAAATGCTTATAATAATAATCATTAATAATTAATAACTTCAGAGCACTGGTGTAATGTGCCCCCTGTGACATGCCCCTAAAAGGAGCCATGCTGCTGCGTTCTGCACCAGCTGGCAGCTGCAGCTTCCGAACAGTCATCAAGGGCAGCCCCATGTAGAGTGCATTGCAGTAGTCTAGCCTCAAGGTGATGAAAGCATGGATGACAGTGGCCAGATCCAAGTCCAAAAGAAAAGGCTGAAGCATCCTCACCAGATGGAAGTGGTGAAAAGCGCTCCTGGCCACCACCGCAACCTGAAGATCCAGGTGCAGTGAAGGATTCAGAAGCACTCCCAGGCTGCGAACCTGATTGACCAGAGAGCGCTGGACTCCAACAATAAATGACCAAATAACTGTCTATGCCAGGGAACAGGCAGCAACTGTGGCTTAAGAGCCACATGCACCTCTTGATCAGTTGAACTGTGACTCTCGCCCAGGGCTGGTCTTGTTCCCTGTGACACCGTAATGGTCATGCATTTTTCTTCATTGTATCCAAGTCTCAGAAGCTGAATTGCAACTGCTCCTCACAATCTCAGCTGCCAGAATGGCTCTGTCAGAGCCAATCACAACATGCACAAACGTCTTGTGGCTCTCGACCATATGAAGATTTTGGTACATAGATGTTGGGATTTGGGAACTTTGCCCACACCTGATCTATGAGAATACCACATTTCATACAAAGATTTAGTCACATGCGTGTTTGCTTGAACAGATATGGGAATAATTTCCACACTTACAAAATATTAGTTTCAGCCCAAGTATCCATCTCGACTTGTGCAAATGACCCACGCACCAGCAGGGATCCCTTGCATAATAAGGGCTTCTTAGATTTTGACACTTCAGCAAGTGTTACTAGCATGCAGGAGGGGACAGAGCGTGTCACCCTTGCTTTTCTGTGTAAGTAGAAGGGCTGGGATTAGAGCATTCGGACTCACTAATAGATGAAGGGGTGGCGGGCCTGACATGGTGGTCCCCTGAAAAGGGCAGTTTTCAGAACGTCCCTCTGTTCATTTTTCACAGCTAGAGCAGTGTGAGCAGGGCCAGCACCAGTGGTCTGGCCCTGGCCCCTTTTCTCATGATATTGATACATCTGCTCAGTGATTCATCCAAAATTCCTTGGGAAACAGTCGCCTGGTTCAAGCCCTAGCAGCTGTCCTCCATCTCTAGCAAAGATTGCCATGTGCAGAGAATGAACACGCTGCCATCAATTGTGCTCAGAGGAGTTGGTGCGTTTGCAGGACAGTTTTGTCATCAGGCGGTTTAATCCCTAAATAAAGACAGACAAGAGAAGTGTCCAGTTTTACACACTTGAAACTTGCTGATTTGAGACCTGGGAAATCAGCACATCCTCATTAGCAGGACTAATTAGAATTTCTGGTATCCTAATAATAAGGGCTTCCATATGCATGAAACTGACCAAACAGCTAGTGTATGAGGCAGGATTACTGAGGAGTGTTTTAAACCCTAATTCATATTATTCCAGTTTTATGCTTTTACAACCCTCCTAGTGGTGTCACCCTGCGTAGCCCACATTCTCTCAAGTCTCCATATTCATAAACCCCAACAGATTAGGAAATTGGTGCAGAATGTGGCAGCCTTCGAGGTGGTGGAACATCATAGCACAAACCACCTCTCCCCTATAGCTCAAACAGAGGGTGTTTTCAGACATGACAGTGACACGGTTTAACATGGACCTGCCTGCTGTCATCCTCATCGTAACCAAGCCAAGTACGTGCACTTGAGACCTCGCATCTTCATGAATGTTAGACCCCTTGTCTCTCCCTCTGTTCCCCTTCCTAAGTCTCTCCCCCAGCTCCTGTCTCTCAGATTGTAAGCCCTAGGGGCAGGGACCGTGTCTATTTTATTACTTTGTAAAGTGCCAGGTACACTGCTGGCGCTATATAAATGTTTGTTAATAATAATAATAATAATAATAATTAATAATAATAACCCACTTTAACGTGGATTAGCCTGGGTGACATCATCACGCTGAAAAGTGCCTGTCCGATGTTAGCATGGTCTGGCTCCCAACCATGATGGGGGCTACCTCCCACCATAGTCAGGATCTGGCCACCAGACCCAGATTAAAATGGGCTTTCACATCTGAAAGCCCACTTTCCTTACTGTGGTCTGGAGTACATCCATGCATCTTCCTGCCCTCTCCCCAGCCCGGAGGCTGTCACATTTGTTCAGTGGCCAGGCTGATTCCGGGCCTGAGTGACAGTTCCCACCTCCCACCACTGCCCAGGTAAGTTCATGGTGGCGGTGGGAGCTGTTACACAAAAAACACCCAGAGAGTGTCAGGACCTGACTTTGGGGTCAGGGTGTTCAGTACCCTGATGGTCACCGGCAGGCACTGCCAGGAGTCTTCTTAGGGTTGTTGTCAGGAGCCGAGCCAGGGTCAGAAGCCAGTAGGTCAGTCCAAAATATCAGCATACTCAGGAATAATTCAGAGGCGTGCTCAGGGTCTGGTCCAGTCAGGTTCCAGGAGGTCCTATGTCAGCGTCAGTCAAGGGAGGGGTCAACAGAGTCAGAGGCCAAAGCAGGGTCAATTCTGGAGAGTCAGTCAGGGAACAGCGGGACGGGGGAAAGGTGAAAGGACACAGCAGGTCTCGAACTGAAGCCAGCCAATCATACTCTCTGTGTGTACCAGCCCACAGAGGGACACATATTAGAAGGAACCCCACCAAGGTCTCTGGGTGCAGCCCTATTGCTAGGAGAGGCCCCACCAGTGTCTACAAGTAAGAAGTGATATGCACCAGTGCACAATGGGGCCTGGTACAGCTGAAACGGGTCGCACATTTTCTCCCCACAGTTAATACCCACAATTTTGGGCTGCCTGTCGGGTGCCCGAGTGATACCCTAGTACCATGTCGGGCACCAGGTTACCCCAAATTGCCAGGTATTATTACCCTTACCAAGTTATCAATTTTCCATTTTACTGACCAATTTTGGTAACAGAAAACTGAAAAATCAGTACTGGAAACTGAAAGTTCAGTAAGAAAGAAGTCAGAAATTCAGTATCGGAAGTCAGGAAATTGGTAATTGAAGTCAGTAAACTGAGTAACCAGTAGGGGACTAGTAGGGGACTGATTAGTACCTGATGTTACTGAGTCAAGTTGGGTGCCGCAATTTTGATGGGTATACCCATTTTTGTGGGGACTTGTTTCATCTCTAGGCCTGACAGAGGAGGGTCTTTCCATAGGACCCCGGGAGCCCCCTCAATCCCCAAGGACACCTCCATTTATTCAGTTTGCTTTTAGTAAATAAACATTCTGTTGCACAGAACTGTGGACAGGAATCATATGGTTTGTTTCTCGCTCTCTCTTATTATTGCCCATGCACTGGCTTTCACAAATCAAATAGAAAGAAAAATATTTTTAAAATGTTTTTAAATCACAGCAATCAATGCCAGCAACAAACTAAAAATTATAATCCTGCCTCCTCAACTCTGAAGCCACATTATAGCAAGCATTTTGCTCCACTCGGTGTATTATTTTTAATACGCACATTCACATACACACTTACCGCACACAATGGAACAATTCCAGGAGAGAAAATTGCAGAGCCTATTTGCTATTCACAGTACCAGTAATATGCATTTAGCTATCAGATTCAATGTGCACACAGGACCTTTTGATATTTAGAAAGATAATTAAAACACCTGAGACTTTCAAGCAGGAAAAGCAGCTACTGTGTATGCACAGCGGCACCTTTTCTTAAGAAGCTTTGCTACGTGTTACTAGGACGAGGGCTATGCATATTAAACAGCGGGAGCCCCAAATGGGGTAGTAAACATCCTTCTCCATTAGGAAAAGTAGGTCATATTTGCTATATAGATTCATTTTCCAAACTTTACCCTCTGTGGAAGTCTATTTAAATTCTTGTGCTGTATCCACCATGACAGTATCATGGTTGGTCATTTTCATCTTCTTAAACTGCAAGAGTTTCTTGTCCACATTGTGAACTGATGCCAACAGGGAGACTTCTCTCTTTGGGGAAAGGCCACTATGTTTTATATAGAGGGAATACTTATTTTTGGATTTATTTAACTTTATAAATTAAATTTACTAATTTATATGTATAACCTTTCCCTGAGGCTCAGGGCAGGTTACAACATAGAAAAATATATAAAATAAATACACACACATAAAACCATTTAACAATCCCTTACACTCTGTCTCCGCAAGTCCTGTCCTTACCTGCCAAACACTTGATTTAATAAAAAGAGCATGGATTGCCTCAGAAAAATGCTTAGACTTGAGCTTTGGTGAACCTTGAGGGGAAGAGAAGTCCATGACTGTGGAGCAGCCATTGAGAATATCTCTGTGTGCCCCTGCTGAATGAATCTGATGTGCCAATGGCACACAAAAGGTGGGGCTGGTGGGGCCACAGCAGGAGGGTGGAATGACACAGGCTAATATACATCAGTAACTGGTTAAATGCTAGGAAAGAAAGGATAGGATTCAATGGTCAGTTTTTACAATGGAGAGAAATAAAACAGTGGGGCCTGGGTGCCCGAAATGTCTGTACTGGGACCGGTGCTGTTCAACATATCTATTAATGATCTATAATGATCTACAAAAGGGGGGCTGAAGAGCAAGGTGACCAGATTTGCAGATGGTACAAAGTTATTTGAGATAGCTAAGTCTAAAGCTGACTGCAAAGCATTACAGAAGCGTCTCACACAACCGAGACTGGGAGGGCAGATGAAAAGGGGGGCAGATGAAATTCAGTGTTGATAAGTGGAAAGTGATGAAGACGGGGAAAAAATAACCCTGACTATATGCACACACCGTTGCTTTTCAAATTAGGTGTTACCACTCGGCAAGAGGATCACGGAGTCATTGTGGATAGATCACGGAAAACAGCAGCTCAGTGCGCAACAGTGGGCAAAAGTGTAAACAATGTTGGGAATTATTGGGAAAAGAATAGAAAAAAAGGAAAATGGAGAATACTATAATGCCATTATACAAATCCATGGTATGCCCACAACTTGAACATTTGTGTGGAGTTCTCATCTCCACATTGCAAAAGAAGACACAGTAGAACTGGTAAAGGTGCAGAACATAAGAACATTAGACCAATGGTCCATCCAGCCCAGCATCCCGTCTCCGACAGTGGCCTATCTCGGCCACGTCTGAGAAGTTCCCAACAGGTCCTATCCTCCAAGAACTTATCTAACCCTTTTTTAAACCCATCTATGTTACATAAGAACACTGTGGATAAGAGGAAGTCACAGTTCATTGTTGGGGGATGGGACAGCTTTGGAATGTTAAGCCGGACTGGAAAGTGATTGGTGTATTTTAAAAGAGCAATTAACCAGGGTGGGCTGTTGAAGGCGAGAGAGTGCAGATGGGATGATAGGAGCTGTGTCTTGTCTTGAATCGATCTTATCTGTTATTTGAACTTGAAGCCTGAACTGTTACCTGTTCTTTATATATAATACATTTAATTGTGTTTACACCTAGCCT
>QEPC01006398.1:368626-379159 GCA_003113815.1 Sphenodon punctatus
AGAAACAGTCAAGAAATCAATCCCAGTTCCCAATTTGGAAAAATTTCTCATGAGCAGCAATTTAGCTGCTTGTTTCAGCCCTGATTTCTATGTCTAGTGTCTATGTGGCAATGCTGTGTAATTCTAATGATGTACTTCTGGAGGTACAGGACAAGGGATAAATGAGGAGAGGTTGAAACACTACCCATTAGATGGTGTGTCCTGTGCAGAAAAGGAGGATGGAATGGGATATGTTGGTTCTCATTTTCCAAAATGCCCTCCATCAGTCTAATTCTGCTTCTCTATTGAAGCCAATGGGAAATGTACAATATAATAGAAGCAGATTTGGTAGCCAACGAAGTCCCAGCATCCTGAATTCAATTTCTGGCCCCACTGGGTGGCCATGAGAAAGTCAGTAAGCCCGATCCCAAACCCCACAGAGCTGTGTGCTCGCAGAGCCACACACACATCACGCAGATCCCTATTGCGGGCAAATGGAGACCTGCAGATCCCATGCACATGCGTACGCAGGATCCACAGGGTTTGGCGTCGGGCGGATTGTCTCTCAGCCTCTGCTCCTTGTCTGTAAAATGGGGCACCAAAGACAGGTCTGGTAATTGTAAGAGGGGTCCAGAGAGTAAGGCCACTTTCACACGTTACCACGGAGACAGGGAAATGTCAGTGATGGCAATTGGAGCTCTGTTCTCATGGGAAATAGCACGTGTGGGAATGTGCTATTCTGCTTTTACCTCATTAGAACATACATCATTGTAAACACTACATTAGGGGACCCGATCATGCGTGCGTATTCTCGTGGGAGAAAAGTGGAATAGCGCATTCCCCACATGCACTAATTCCCATGAGAAAAGAGCCATGATTTCCATCACAGATGTTTCTCTGCCTCCCCAGTAACATGTGAAAGTGGCCTAAGTCTCACAAGGAAGAGGCTTCATTTGTCTGACAAGCAACTGCTAGCCTATTTAGTGGATGGGGAGTAGATTTAACCAGCACTGACTGCTTCTGAAAATCTCAGCTTAATGTTAACAAAAGAATTCAAACCAGGGTCTGCTATACTCTAGGCTTTGATCACATGGCCACAGATCCACTGCCACAATGAAGAAGTTCCAGGTCTCAAGCATCACCAGCACTGCCCTACCCCTGGATGCTCTGATTGACCAGGATTAAGCTGCACTCATTGGTGGAAACCCTGTACAGAACTTCTTGAGCATTGCCAAAGCTGCCAGATCATGACTTAGCCTGTACTTTAGGCTTGCTCCTTGTTTTTCCTCTTCCTGGCCTCTTGGCTTGGCCTTTGGCATAGGGTGGCCATACCTCCCCTTTAAAAGAGGGCACTTATGAAAAATACATGTTGCAGCATTGGTTCCCATGCAGCCCTGTACCATGTATTTTTCATAAGTGTCCTCTTTTAAAGGAGAGGTATAGCGACCCTACTTTGGTGTCTCTTGCTCTGGTCCCTGCTCTGTCCTTCTGCGTCCACTTCTGTCTTCCAAGTTCCACCCGGCCTGAGGGTTGACACTGCCCAGATTCTGACCCTGCATAACTCTTAACTGTCTCCAAGAAGTCCTTGAGCCACGTCCTCCAATTTTGTGCACAGGCTGGGTGGGCCTAGCTCATAGACTTCTGGGAGATGTAGTTCTCAACAACCTTTCTGAGCCATGAAGGGGCTCCTTGGGAACTACATCTCCCATAAGCCTCTGAGCCACATTTTCCCAGCCCACTGAACAGGTACCTGCATGGTGAGCTGGGCAGCTAGGTCAGAGGTCAGGCCTGACCAGAAGCCCACATCCCACTTCCCTTGAGTTCTGGAGTACCCTGGAGCCGTCCATCACCCAGAGCTCTCACCCAGGCTTCTCCAGGTAATTTCTATTTGTAATTTTGCTACAGGTGATCCTTGTAGTTGCAGGCAGCAAACAGGCTGTTCCCAAAATTTCAGGAATTACTCAGGAGTTTTAGCTCATTCTCCAGCTAATATAATAATTTTATTTGCTGTATAATAATTTTATATATGATTTTTTATTATTATTGATGGTTTTAAATTGTTTTTATGTATTGTATTTTTATTGTTGGAAGCCACCCTGAGCTGTTCGCAGGAGGGGCGGGGTAAAAATTTATAAAATAAATAAATAAATAATACTCTGCCAGATACTACCAAATAGATGGGATCCTGCCAGGAAGACAATGCACCCACTTTGCACCCTTACCAGTGACTAAACTATGGGTGTTTTTAGACAAGCGCCTTCCCACCCATCACCCACCCACTATGTAATTATTGCAGCCCTGCAACCTGCATAATAGGTGAGTAAGGCGCTTGTCTAAACACACCCTATGTACTTTAACAAAGATTCCTTTGAAAAGCAGCATTAATTGCCACCCCTTTTTATTATTACAATAATATTTAAACACACAGCAAAACCTCAGAGCACTAAAGAATCTGCTAACCTAGGAATACAGTCAGAGTGACAAATACAAATGGATTAGATTGTTGCTTTGTGATGCCGGTGTTGAATGAGATCTGTCTCTTGGGTAATTCAATACACAGGACTTTGAAAAAAGGAAGGTTTCTGTTTCCTTGGTTTTTATGTCCCCCACCCCCTCCGATATGTTCTTTGCTGTTATACAGAATGAATTTTCAGTTTACTGACTCTAATAGGAAAAAGACTCCAGCTGACTGCAATGGGAGTTAAAATAGGTCTAAATTCTGTAATCAGAGATTAAAATTTAACTGGCAACAGAGACAGGCAGTAAGTCGGAAGAGTGAAATCTGAAGAGGAAAAGGTGCAAGGAAATGCCTGGCCTCCCACTGAGTTCAAGGCCCAAAGAAGGTGCCAGTAGCAACCACCCAGTAATAATGGTTAGCACTAACGAACCAGCATGGTTCTGGCAGAGCAGCTGTGGTCTGCTTCTCACACATCAACTGAATTGTTAAATAAATTCCAACTGCAGTGGGAAAAATCTGCATTAAGGGGCATTGAAGCTACGGAAAAGGGTAGCCTCCAGGGGGCAGCACTGCAGAATGTCGGTGGCCCAGTTAGCGCCATTCCATGCTACTTGCCAGAAGATGGGCAGAGAATTGGCTCCTCGCAGTCTTAGCCTGTTTTTACACGTGCTACCAAATTAGCGGATTTAAACATCTGCTTTTAGAAAACTCATGTGACGCCGCACTGAAAGTCATCCAGCCGCCATTGAAAACAGTGGTTTTACAATTCTGGTTTTTACAAGAATGTAAGGTAAAGTGATTTTATTGTTGGCCACATAACCTTCACAATGTAAAACATTCCCTAAGCACCAACTCATTTAAACAACATAAAAATATATAAAAATATAAAGATAAATAAAGGGGAATACACTATCCCCTTCCAGTTATAAAAATTTCCTCTATTTGCAATTTAATGTTTGCAAACATCTTCAACAATAAGTCCCAACTATTTAACATCAAGCAGGTTCTTTAAGCATAATTCATTCAAGGAGTATAAGGAACACAAGGCCCAACCACCACCAATATCCATCTGCTGATTTATCCCCCAGTATTTTCCAATTTGGTTAGACCTCCTTTCCCTTTTACTCATTTAGCCGCCTCATATCTGTTAGGTAGTCAACTATTAGTAACAAAAGCTCATTATTCATCCTATACAATACATAGCCAAAAATGAGCTCATTTCTGTTAAAAAAATCAAAAACTAATTTAGAATTTTGACCTATTTGTTCCCCCAAATTGACATCTCTAAGTTAGTCCTCGTTGACCTTCATGCAATAAATGGGAAGTTTTTGCCCTATATGCATATATTGCTACAGCCTTTGTTCTTCTTTCATCGGTATCATTTAGGAGGTATTGTATTTGTTGAACCGCTGAACGAGAAGGTTCCCATGACACAACCTCCTGCAGCTGTCTACAATATGTAGAATATAATGGGCAATTAAGAAGATAATGTTTCAAATCCTCAATCTCCTTACCACACAGGAAAAAGCGCTCATCATATGGTATTTGTTTGTATCTCCCCTCAGATACTGCCATTCGCATCGCTTGGTAACGTAAGCAGGTAAACTGCCTCAAAGTGTGGTCCTCTAACTGATACAAATACCTTGCACCCCCACTAGGGGGTATTATATCTGTATAGTAGGGAGTGGACTTTATCTTATTTACAAGAATGTGCAAGCCGCCCAGCGCCGTTGTTTCCAGTGGCGGCCAGGTGACTTCCGATGCAGCGGGGCGCGTGTAAACACCACCTGCATGAGTTTTCTAAAAGCAGATTTTCTAAATCCGCTGGAATTGTGGTATCTCTAAAAGGACCCTAATTACTCAGCATGCAGAATTTCTGTCTTTTGAGACACACTTATTGTTCACTCCTCTGTGGTCTAGCTTTATGTGCCCACTGCAGCATTTCATGTTTATATATAAAGAGAAAACATCTCTGGCAAAAGCAAGACAAATAATGGGAGCAATCCTTCAATATTGCCTGGGTCCCACCTACCTGCAGGACTGCCTCACCGTCCAGATCCTGAATCGGCCCCTGCGGTCGTCTGGGGGCACCCTCCTCCAGATCCCCCAGGTTTCAACCATGAGGAGGACATATTTTCTGTGGCTGCACCACGGCTGTGGAACTCCCTCCCGTCGGAGGTCCGCCTGACCACCGACCTCTCCTGTGTAAGACCTGGCTGTTCCGTTTGGCCTTTACCGAGGGAGATGGGGTGGGTGGGTTGGGGTATGGGTTGTTTTAATCCGGAGATTTTAGGCTATGTAAACTGTTTTTTAGTTGTTATGTATTTTTAAATGTTGTTAGCCGCCCTGAGATACTTACAGCAGGAGGGGACAGCATATCAATTTTAATAATAAATAAATAAATTAAATAAAAAAGTAAAATCCTCTTGCTTCTTTGCAACTAGCCTAAGCACGTGCACCTGCAACTTCTCAGCTTCATGAATGCATCCCTATCTCTCCCTATGTGCCCCTCCCCTTGTCACTTCTCCCCATGTCCATTCTAGATTGTAAGCTCCTTGGGGCAGGGATCTGTCTCTGTTCATGACTGCAAAGCACTACATATTGCTGATGCTGTGTACATTTGAATAGCAATGACCCTTTCCCCCTTTTTAGTTTTGTTCTGCAGCTGTTTTGTGGACACAGAAAGCTAGGACCTTATAGTACAAATACTGAGTGCTCTCCATAACTCAGGTTTGGGGGAAATCAATAAAACATCAAATGTATAAATCCTGGCCTCCATATGGAAAACATCAAGTTTCCTGTCTTTCCCTCGGGAGCATACAATTTATTTGGGATGCTTTGAAAAGCTCTCTCTGCTAACCACTCTAATCTGCTGCAGGCTTTGATCCAGCAATCAAGTTACTCCCTTCTTACACATTGTTACTTTTCTAGCTACTGAAATTGCACAATCAAAGAGCATGCTGTTGGTCTCAGAATGAAGGTTTTATGGATGAAACAAAAAAAAAAAAAACATCAGTCAGACCTACAATTGGTCAATTATGCCACAGTTGGTTCTCGGTTTGTTACTTACATTAGTAGACCATTGCCTTCTTTTTACTGAAGAATGTAACACAACTTACATATTGAAATTAACTCTCAATACAGTCCAGTATGCCAGCTTTGACTACACAGTTCAGTGTCTATGGGTGTTTTCAGATAAGCACCTCCCCACCCATTACCCACTGGTTGCCATGGGTAACCAGTGGGTAATGGGTGGGTAATGCATGGGGAGGCACTTGTCTGAAAAAAAACCCTATGTGAGACAGTTGCCCTGGAGCAATAAACCTCTCTGTTAATCAAGACTTAGCAGCTTCAGATCAACTACCTCCATGAACATGATAACCACACCATTTCCACAAAGTTGTAATGTTTACACTTAAGCACAGTGAGAATACCACACATTGCCTTCTGTGCCCCATGGCATTGGCAACCGTTATGTCTGAACATGACCTTTGATTGTACGCTCTTGGGGCTAGGGACTTATTTTTTTTATTATGTTGTAGGATGCCTAGCATGATAGACCTGGTATTGTGCTGGTGGAGACAAGGCAGGACTTAGAATCTGTGGAGACCAGAGTGAAGGTAAAATGCAGGGCCCTTGCGGTCTACCCTCTCAGGAGGACCATCTGTGGGGCCTACAGGTGGTCATGTTTGGGACCATGCTGGGAGGAAATGGGGTCTCCACATCCTGCCCTGGTGTAAACGGGAAGCACTGCAGGGTCTCCAGAAGTAGAGAGTATTCCAGGGTCCAGGATGGTCACCTTGGGTCAACCTGTGCGAAGACCAGCCCTGGGTGGAGAAGAAGAATAGATGTGCTCTGACTGACGGATGCCATTGGATGAAAATCTGCAGAAGGGGAAACTAGAGAAGACGGGAGAATATTAGGACATCATCCAGAAAATGAAGCAACTGTGAGATCAAAAGCAACCCTATTATCTCCCTGCAGCTGGGCTCCCACTTCCATAGAGTAAGTTACCACAGAAGCTAGCCCTTTCACACACCCAGCCAACGAGGTCAAATTTAGGGATTCCTTTCTTTCATGAGTCCTTGCTAACACAAATCACAATAGTTCTCTGTCAGATGTACCCCGCAAACATAAAAACAAAATGGCCATTCCAACACCACAGTTCAATCGCCACTCCTTGGCTATTACCTTTTTTGTATCTTGCAGAAGGTCGATCCGCATGACCAACATAGATTTTGTCAGTCTTGTCACTGAAAAAGAAGACAAAGTCCTGTGCAGAGAGGGAAAGAAGGGGAAAGAAGGCAGGGAGGTTTGAGAAGAGAGCTGAAGACTGAAAAAAAGATGGTGGGGATTGGGGGAGTGAGACTCAATCATGGTGGAGTAGTAGTATTGTTTGGCAAGAGAAATAGCAGCGCAGAAGGCAGAAAGGGTGAACTTAAAATGGAGATAGTTGGCAAGTTCATGGGACTGCCACCAGAGGCAGAACATCTATCTCGGATAGATGCTTATGTAACCTAACCTTCTACTGATGGGGAATTCATGCTCTCTCTTGGTAAATTGTTCCATTACCCAACTGTTCTTGTGGTTAGAAATTTGTCCTAACATTTAACCTTAAACTTTCTTCCTGTCACTTAAATTAATTGCTTCTTTTTCTCCCCACGGTGGAAATGGAGAACAGTAGATTTCCATCAACTTTATAGCAGTCTTTTATATTTGGAGGGGGAAAAAATCCCCTTCCCACTTAGCTCTTCAATAGGCTAGATATTATCAGTTTGTTCAATCTTTTCTTTCAGATCTTACATTCTAAACCCTATTTTATAATTGTTGATCTCCTCTGAACCTTCTCTAGGTTGTCTATACCTGGGCCACAGTATTTCATCCAAGCAAGGCCTGTCCAGACTGAGTAGAGCAGAACTGTTATGTCCTGTCTTTTACAAATGCTACTTCTGTTCATCAACAGGCATTCACCATTTATATGACAGCATCACACATTTGAGTTTGTGATCTCTATTTCTATTACCTGGGTCTGTTACCTTCTGAAAAATAATTTTCTATATTCTGCAGCCAAGAAAACCAATTTGTGCAAGCAGAAAATCCACATTCTTCAAATAAAATAAATCATGCAAATACTGAATGCAAATGAATTTCTCAGCATGCCTTTCCATGTCTTTGATATAGCATAGGGTTAGATCAAGAGCCATCTCAGGTTCTTGTGAGAATTGAGGAACATCATTGAGATGTCAACAAGATCTTGGTAACGTTCTGAGATCTTGTGAGAATCTCAAGGAAATTCAAAAAACCCTTTCCAAAATGGTGCTGGCAGCATTGGTGCCATTTTGGAAAAGGGCAGCTGTCCTGTGCATGCCTGCATAGAACAACTGCACTTTTCCAAAATGGCACCGACGCTGCCGGCCCCATTTTGGAAAGGGGCTGCGCATGCGCAGAATGGCCCTGGTGGGGCAACAAGGAGTCCTGGAACAGCCCCAGGCTCGGAGAGAGGCAGCCAAGTGAATACAAGGTTGTGGCTTTTTTAAAAAGAAGTTTGGGGAGGGAAAGATTCTTGCTTTTCTCAATGGAAGCCAGGGCAATTCTAATCTTCTCGTTTGCAACAAAATGAGTCAAGAACCCTGATTCTCACCAAGAAAAGTGAGAATTTGAGAAGCGAGTAACAGCATTAATATAGCCGCAAAATACCATACAGATTTCAAAGCAGTTCTGTGATGTATTTTTCGGGAGAGGCTAAGGAGGATTCTCCAGCAAGGGGTCTTGGACTATTGCTCTTCGACAGCTCTGTCAGGGGATCCCAAGACCTTCAATATATATTGGCAGTGGACAGTGGTGACACCTCTTTGATTAGCTCACAGTCTGCCCCATTCAGGCTATAATTCTGTACTGCTGGAGGCTATATCTGTGATAATTTGGCCAATGGTCAAATATCATGAAAATTGCTGCAATCTCAGCATTGCAGAATTCGTGGGACCTTGCCTATAATCCCCTGCATAATGGCCAGCTACCCGCCATTTTGTATTTGTGCGTTTCATCATTCTTTCCTGAGTGTGATTTGGGTGACATGCGTCCTTTCCGGATAATATTTGGCCCTCTAGAGATATGGATTGATTTAGCTGAGTTATTCCCAATAACATCACACTTTATGGCTCTTATTTTCTAGGTAAGGCAAATAGCCATTGCCAAAATGTATGATGCTATATGTTAATTTAGCCTTGGTTAGCCATCAACAATATTGATTTTGGATTTCCCTTTTGGTAAAATGTAAAGGGCAAAAAACTAGAAGGATCCTTTATATTTTGTCAGCCGCTTTCCTCATTGCTGTGCAAAGTCACAATATGAAGTTCTTATTTTCCTTTCACCTTGAGTCTCAGGACAAGGTATTCAGGAGAAATGAGCCATCTTTATGTCTTTCCTGATAAATGACTCAAAGTTAGATAGCTTAGTTCCACCATGGTTCAGACACACAGAAATAAACTGTATGCTACCTTTTCTCCTGCCCCAGCCTCTCCCAACAGACCACAGGTTTCCAAACATACTGTCATTTTTCTACCCTAGCTTCACAAGATTAAATTCTGTGGGAAATTGGTGGATCATTCTGAGACAAACACTTTTCCCTGCTTACAATAGTTGGATATAGGACAAGAGCTGAAACTAATAGGTGTTTTCGTGTAAGTGATGATTATTCATATTTTTGGATAGTCCACCAAATATCTGAATAAGTGTTCACCACAGAAATAATATTTACATATCTGTGTCTCTGGATATCTGTTTAGATTATTTCAATTGCTCCATTTGCTCTGTATCAGAACATTTTCGTGCATAGTAGCACTGTAGAGTAGGGGTGAAATTGGAATTCCTAAACTTCCATTTTTCTATTGGAACAGGGTAATCCATCCATTTCAGACAAAAATTGGAATGGTCAATATTTCATCCGATTCTGATTAGCTGTCCTTTTTGAATAAAAGTGGTGGCCATTTTTTGCATGTGCAATCGGCCCTGGTGGTCATTTGCGCATGTGCAAGAAGCCTGCTGAGACTTGTTGAAGGAGCAGGGGCTCCTAGGGAAGCAGGCTACAGTCAGGGAGCTGGCCCAGGCCCTGAAACGCAGGGACCTCAAAGGAAGTATGCAGGAAGCGCTGGGAGCTCGGGGAAGGGGCTTGCACCCAGTTTGTATTCCAACAGCGAACAAAATAAGTCTTGTAAGATGAACTCAGATATTGCCTGAGCGAGTCTTTGGGGTCTGATCCTGCAAGGACATACCCCAGCTGAGTGGGCCCTTCCATCAAAAGGCTTCAGAGTAGCAGGCCAGGCATCAAGGCTTGACCTGTCTCCTTCCAGACTTTCAAGCCCAGTACTAAAGCCCCTCTAGGCTTTGGGAGCTTCTTTGTGTGTGGCTTTCCCCAGAAGACTGACAGAGTTCTGGAGCATGCTATTTTTATAGCTCTAAGGGAGGGATGGGTCCAAAGTGATGAGCAGGCCCCCTTAAAGGAGCCACTGCCGCCTTCTTCCCAAGGAGGATGAGTAGTTTTGCCCCAGGGCTTGGACTGTGCAGCTCTTGTTCTGTATGTGTGAGCCCTTACTCACCAATGAGCATTCCTGTTGAAATCAGTGAGTAAGGATTGTACAATCCAGCCCTGAGGCTTTCATCGGCCACCAAAGCAGCACTGCATTGTCCGATTTCCTATCACATCATTGATTCAGGGCTGCAAATGAATATTTCTTACAAGTCACATTCTGCATTAAACATCATGCTAATTTGGACCGAAATTTGATGTGTCTGATAATCTGGAACATGGGCTGATCTTCACGTAACATTTTCACTTATATGTTTAGACTCCAATTCCAATTAAAAAGAAAATTTTAAAATCCATCTTATCATGTGTTTAATTTTAACTGCCATTTCTAAGTCATGGTACTGGCATTTTGGAAAGCAGCAGGCAGGGAATCAGCACAGATAACTTGACCGAGCATGACCTTCACCACCGAAGGGAGTGAGTATAGCAAAACAGCGTACAAAAAGAAATGGAATCGGCACAGCTAGAACTGCTGAAGATCGGTTGCCCTTGTCGGGGGGGGGGGGGGGGG
>QEPC01006398.1:397248-409750 GCA_003113815.1 Sphenodon punctatus
GTTCAGGAACAGTGACTAGCTCAGAAGGTGTTGGGAAGGGGGGAGGCAATCAGTTTTGTTTCTTGCTGCGCCCGCCTCACCGCAAGCCCCATTGGCTCCGTGCAGCCTAGCCCGTGGCCAATCGCAGACTGCAAAGCCAGTGGTCTGAGGCGAAAAGGGATGGTGATTGTGCAGGCTGGCTGCTACTCCAAGCCTCTCCACCCCTGGTGCCTTGAAGTCTGCTCCTCAGCTGACTCCCCCTCCCTCTCACGTTTTGCCTTCCAGTGACACGTTTTAGCCACCCAAACTCACCCAAACGCGATTCGAACTGACCGAACTGTTCGGTCATTTCGACGTTCAGAATAGAGTTCGGTTCAGTCAGTTCGGGTTCAGGTTTCGTCATCCAAACAAAACAAGTTCGGGCCGAACTTAGAACTTGCGAACCGCGTTCACCCATCACTACTTGCTTAATTTATGCTTAAGTTTAGCAGCATGTCTTATGACTGCACTAGTATGACACCAGGACATTGACCTGTATTTTTAGGGGTTCACAATGGTGTGAAGAAAAACTACTATTGCTTCTTTTACTTCCCTACCTATATGTAATTATGCATGGAGTAACAAAATTTTGTAGCATGAGTTAAAAACCATAACTACACACAATATTCCAGACGTGGAACCACCATATAGTGCCATTATGATAAACTCCATGTATTAAGGAACAAGTAATGTGCCATGTATTATGTAAAAAACAATCTTCCTGTAAATCCTAAATGTATGAATATCAGAATACACTGAATACACTGAAATAGTAATAATGACACTGTCACAGGATTCCACTTACTGGTGGATAAGTGTGTGCAGGCTCAATGTAATGTAACAGTGCAGATGAAGGGAATGCTGTGGACGTCTTGAGTTTATGAAGATGTGGATAAAACACACACACACACACACACACACATTACTCCCCCTCCCTCCCTATACACATACATTTAGTCACTCCCCCTGCTCCAGACACACACACACCAACCAGACACATATGCACATGCACAATCATGTGCTTCACGTTTCAGTCCTTCCTTTGTGACTCTGAGCTGACCAGAGTCATCCATGCTTTCATCACCTGAAGACTAGATTACAGTCATGCACTCAATGTGGGGACTGCCCTTGATGACTGTTCCCTGAAGTAACCAGGGCAGGGTTTTTGTGCTGAGCAGAGCTTCACAAGCTTTAACAAATGCTAAATAGCAGAATGCTATTTTTCAGCATTCACGTTAGCTGTAAATTCAGGTGCTGTGAAAGGGACACAGTTCAGGGGAGGAGGAGTCTGTAGCAACTGCCATTACTTGGCCAAAACCTGATGATATTATCTAACACAAACCTTCTGGTTTACAACGAATAGTTAAGGCGGGTTCTTACTACTTAAACAAACCCCCAAACCCAAGGAAATTAATATTTCCTAAGCCCAGCAACCAAAGAAAACAAACAAACAAAAAACCCACATCTCCCAAACGCCTGCTAAACCCACCTTAACGACTATGCAATGCAAAAGCCAAAACTGCTGAATGTTACAAAAAGTTTCTTCGTTACAGGTTGCTGCGACATTAAAACAACAGACAGCACATTCTTCACTCATCTGCTGAGTTGCTTAACTTGCAGACAGACAACAAACCAAACCCATTGAGGGGGAAATATTTTTACTACTTAGAAAATAGCAAGCTACTGCATTATCCCTCTGAAATTATTCCAGGGGATACAATGACAAACCCATTAAGAAGACATGGATCCTACAAGGACCACATAGCCCAGCATGTCACAACCACCTTGCACATGCCTACAAGGGCATACAACCACCACACAGAACATAGCTCTGACCTCTCCCCATGTGCACAATGCGCAAAGCTCATCACTAGAATTACATGCGTGCACTGTGCTATGGGGGTGGAGACAAGCTGACTCTATGATGTGTGGGTGGAAAAAACCCAGTAATTGCATGTATGTATATCATGCAAAGTGGACAGAAGCCCGACGGGCACAACCCCCTCCCAAATAAAGCTAAGGCCATGAGGCTGAGGATAGGAAACCAAACAAAACTTAACACTGCTGAGTTATTAAGGCAGGTTTGGCAGGAGTTTGGGAGATGTGGGATTGTTGTTGTTTTTCTTTGGTTTCTGGGCTTAGAAAATATTTATTTCCTTGGTTTGGGGGGTTTGTTTAAGTACTAATTAGAGTGAAATATAGCCTCATAGCCCCCTATGGCATCATCTCTGTTCTCAATGGGTGTTTTCATATGGATGTGGGGATGCTCACCCCCAAATACTCCAGTGTCTTCCCACTTGCATGACCTGGCAGCTGCTGTGGCCCACAGTTTGTCTGCACGGCGCCCCCCCTCCCACACACCATAAAGCTGCGGGCAGATCACCCGACACTCTAGGCTGCCACCCGCTATGGTGTTGCCCAAGGCAACCCCCAGACAAGAGCAGAGCTGTAGTGGACACCCACCAAGCAGACAGACAGCAGACTCTGGCCGGTGCCCCAGGTTTGGGCTGCCCACTCCACTGGTGGTGCTCCTGGATGTTCCAGAGCACCTCCAGCAGAGCTGCCCTTGCCTGTGCCGCCTCTGCTTTGCTTGCACATCAGGTGAGGCAGAGCAGGGGTATGGGTGCTGTCCATCTGAAGACACCCAACAAGGAGAACTCTCCATAAGGTTTGATTCACAGTGGGTGAGGAAGGAGGAATTGGTGGCGCCTGACACTGGGCCACATGTTGAATTCAGCCAAGAAGCCAAACGCTGGGTATTTTCAGACATGACGGGGCCGATAGGCCCCGGGACGGAATCACCCCTTTGATTCCCCGCCGGGGCCACCGCGTAACAGGCCAACAAACGTGGTGGTCAATCCCAGCTGGGAATCCGGGGGGGTGGGGCTGCGCGGCACAACATATGGCCGCACAGCCCCACCCCCCCCACGCTGCCCCAGCCGCCCTCCAGGAGACGGACGGGCGCCACGGCCAATGCGGCCGCAGTGCCCGCCCACATTGACCACAGCCCAGAATCCTGCCGTGGATTCCGGGCCGTGGTCTGGGGACAGATGTTACAGTCCCCTTCATCACAGGGGGGGAAATCACATTCACCACGAAAACGGCGCCGGTCCCACTGGCACCGCCGTTCGCGTGGTGAATGTGATTCCCCCCCGTGATTCACGGGGGTAAACATCGGGGGAGGGAACTTCAGTTCCCCCCAACAGACGTTCCATGATCGCAATCACCATGTGGGGATTCACTTTGGTTGACCGTGATCACGTAACGTCTGAAAATACCCATAGGAGGAAGAACACCCCCCTCCCGAGATCTTCAGATGAGGGGAACCATGGCTTATGCTGTGCTGCTACCAGCACCTGAGCAGCCTCCGCCCTGGCCCATGAAAGGAGAAGCTCTCCCATGGGTGGGGGGAGAGTGGAGAGAGAGGCAGCCATGGAATATAGCACAGGGAAACTGTCAGTGTGATCTGTGGTACAGTGCACTGGACAGCAATTACTCTGTGTGTGTGTGTGTGTATGTGTGTGTGTGTGTGTGTGTGTGTGTGTGATAGAGAGAGAGAGATAGAGAGATATTCACTTTGACATTTATTTATTTATTTATTTATTTATTTGAATGTATATCCCATCCTTTCCCACAGACTCAGGGTAGCAAAAATATATTAAAAAATAAAAACAAACCATATAAATTTCCAGTTAACCTCCCACCTCACTTCCCCCCAAAACCCTATCCCTGCCTGCCAAAAGCCCAGCCAAATAAATAGGTCTTCCATTGCCTTCTGATGATGGTCAGGCTTGGGCTCGGGTGAACCTCCAGGAGAAGGGAGTTCCAAAGCTGTGGTGCAACCACCGAGAACACCTTTCTGAGTGCACATCTTGTTTGGACTTGGTGCAGTGATGGAACTTGTAAGAAGGTGCCCCCGGCTGACCTAAGGGAGCACAGTGGAACATAAGGGGGGAAGGTGGTCTTTTAGATATGCAGGACCTAAAACATTAAGGGCATTATAAATCAAAACCCGCATGTTGAGTTGTACCCAGAACACTATTGGCAGCCAATGTAAACTTTGGAGCAGTGGTGTAATGTGCTCCCAGAGACCCACCCCGCATCAGAAGGTGGGCCACTGCATTTTGCCCAGCTGCAGTCTCTGAACAGTCTTCAAGGACAGCCTCAGGTGGAGCACACTGTAGTAGTCTCGCCTCAGAATTACAAAAGCATGAATGACAGTGACCAGATCCAAATCAGATAGAAAAGGTCTCAGCCTAAGAACGTAAGAAGTGCCATACTGGGTCAGACCCATGGTCCCTCGAGCCAAGGGGGACTTGAGGGACAGTGGCCAGCTACAGTAGCTTGAGAGAAGCCATGTACAGGTAATGGAGGTGTGACCCATCTCATCCTAACCACTCCCAACTACCGGTAGCCAGGGGTTTAAGCCCCAACTAATAAGCATTTATGGCTCTAGCCTCCTCACCAGATGGAGTTAGTGGAAGCAGCTCCTGGCCACTGTTGCAACCTGACCTTCCAGCTGCAACATGGGATCCAGAAGCACCCCCAGGCTGTGAACCTGAGTGACCAAAGGAGGCTGGACCCCCTCAAAAATAGGCATCCTTATCCCCTCCCCCCAGGTCACAAGACCAGCCAACCATCATCACTTCAGTCTTGTATTGATTCAGCTTCAACTGGCTCTCCCTCATCCAGTTCCCCAGTGGCAGCCATTACCTACATGGGTGGTATTCTGGCAGAGAACTGCAATCAAAGCAACTTGTCTAGAGTTATTATTAAATACTTATATAGCACCAGCAATGTGTCTAGCACTGAACAATCATTAGAGACGGGTCCCTGCCCTAGGGACTCATAATCTGGGGTGGACAAAGGAGGAGCAGCATAAGGAAAGACAGGGGATATATTCATGAAGCTGAAAAGTCGCTGATGCATGTGCAGAGCTTAGTTACAGGACAGAAGGGGACCATGAATGATATAATGGTGGGAAGTTCATTGTAACAGGTTGCAGTACTCTGGAGTAAATCCCTGCAGGATCAATGCCAAACAGTCACAGTCTTTAGGGGATGAACTCATACAAAGTTTTGATTCTCTATTCAACACTCTCTCACTCCATAGACAGTACCATTCTCCACCCAGGTAATAATTCCAAAGTCTGTCCCAGCCAGGCAGGGATCCCCTGGTTAGCACTCACAGTTTCCAGGTCTCACGTTTCTTCGGGTCATCACTCCAATATTCCTGGCCACTCTCATTTATCCTCTTCAGCAGGGTTTCAGGACCTTGGTCAGCAGACTCCAGGGAACTCCTCTCTCCTTTGCGTCCAGGAAGAGACTGACCTCTGCCTCTTCTTATACTGGCAGGGAGGGCATGGCTAGACTCCAGCTTTTCCAGCCTTAAAGGGCCAGTGTCTGCCCACTCTGCATTACTCCCAGTCAGCTGGGTTTTCCAATTCTTACAGGACTGGTTCTGCCAAACCCTTATCACTCAGTCACCACTCAGGCTGGCACACTCTACTTTTAAAGGTGCCGCACCCTTGCCAGGCTGCTCTCTACTACAATCATCAATGAGCATCCTGTGGGGATGAGGAGCTAAGGCAGGGGTGGGGAACCTTTTCCCTCCCGGGGGCCACTTTGAAAATTAGTAAATGCTCTGAGAGCCACATAGAAGTTGGGGGTGGGGGTGTCTAAGCGGTGCATTCAGGAAGAGGAAGGTCTAGATTAAAATCCATGCTATGGATCTGTCATGTGCATGCTCTCACCTCTGCACCCTTACCCTGAGTTCAGTTCTTCAGTGGTTGAAGGTAGGAACTGGATTCAGCGGCCAGATTCAGGAACTAGAATAAAAAGTAGCCATGGGACCAACCGGACCTGAGTTTCTCCAACCCCTGAACTAGGGAAAGCTTTACAGAACCAAATGCAAATCTCCTGAATCTTACATCAGTGCACAAAACTGTACTCTGGCTGTAAGCAGCCAGTCTATAAAATCAGGACAGGACAGATGAGATGTAAGGCAATCTCTGCAACCCTTCCTCCTTAGTTGTGCTGAGAAGCTATAGCGAAAGCTTCAGCAACCAAAGCTATCATCTAATTTATTATTATTTATCTAGCACTTTCAGTGTTCAAATTGCTTTTGAGCCCTTATCTAGAACACCCGCACAACAATGCTGGGAGGTAAGTCATTATTATTCCCATTTTGCAGATGGGAAACAGAGGCTGAGAAATAGGAAATTTGTGCCACCAAAACAAAAAAGCATCTCTAGTCAGTACAACCTGAAACAGACCTGTAGTTTAGAACAACTAGTGAGATCATTTGGTGGTTGTGGGGGTTTTTTTAGTCTTTGTTTTTGAGGACTCTAGATTTAAAGCTGGAAAGGCAGCAGTGAATTTCTTGCTCCATGCCGAGTGTCAGTAGTCCTTGTCCCAGCCATTATTCCTTAATGTCAAACAGCAGAGGGATTCAATAACCTTCTGCAAATACAGCCAAACTTTGCAATGCTCCGATTACTTTTAATGGCACTCTGGACTGTTATGCTTTTATTCCATTTCCTCTGCTGGCAGTGAATCCAGTTCATTAGGCATGAGACCTCATTCAAAAGTATGACATAAATGAAATGCTCTAGGTTTTTATGTGGAAATAAAGGACTCCAGATGGGCCAGGAACCCTTCAGCAGAGGCCTGAGTGAAGCCCTGAACAGAGGGATTAGATGCCAGGCAGAAACTTTTGTTTTGTGTGCTCTCGCTCTCTCTCCTTCTCAGAGGCTGTGGAGGAAGGAGGCAAAAGTGAGTGGAAGAGTGAAATTCCCCCTTGGAGAGCTGATCAGTCTGAAGTATAAGCAAGGAGCGCTTCTAGAAAGGCAACTTTTCCCTGTGTGGATACCTCTTTCCTAGGGATGTGCGAATACGGTTCAGAAGTTTGGACCGAACTCGAATAGTTCAGTCGACCGAACCGAACTTTCGATCTGAACTCGAATTCAACCGAACTGTTTGGTCGAATCCGAACCAGTTCAGAAGGCCCAAAACCCCAGTTTTGAATGTACGAACTCGGTTTGGAAGTTCAGAATTCAACCGAATTCGAATAGTTCGGTTGACCAAACCAAACTTTCAAACCAAACTCGATTTTCGAATTGAACCGAACCGAATTTCCAAACTCAGTTCTGTTCGCACATCCCTACTCTTTCCTAGGGGCTTCACTGCAACGCCACGCCACGACTGCCCTTTCCTTTCACAGCCATGGCATTGGACTCTGGGGAAAGAGTGTCAGGACCCTATGGCCCATAAGTGCTCACAGGATCAGATGAGATCAGGGATGGGATCAGGTCATGGTCCCAAGCAAAGGGCAGAAAGTGAGCAAGACCAGGGCATGGGGCTAGCAGCAGCAAGGCAGGGCACAGGAACTGGCAACGCAAGTCATTTCTCCATCAAAGTTCACATGGAGGCTGGTGCCCTAGTGTGGGTGGGTCTTTGTGGGGGCTGGGTGGAGTAGGGACACTGAGGGGGAGGGTCTATGGGGGGGCAAGGGAACAGCATGGGGGCAGGGAGGCTGGGTGGGAGAATCTGAGGGGTCTGGGTGGAGGCAGGGGGCAGTGTATGTTGACAGTTTTCTGCAACAAGGGCACTTAGGGGAGGAAAGGGGGGAGGGGTTGGTACAGGGGAGAGGAGGTGACGGGGGAGGGCCCAAGTCCATTTCTTCCACCTGGGCCTATTCCAACTAGCTACGCTGCTGTGGGAAGGGAAACCTAGGGAGAGACAGGGCTACATTCACAAAAGTTGAGATCTGCAGGCTTAGCTTAATTACAGCGGAGAAGGGGACCTTCAATGGAAGGACAGTAGAAGGAGCATCAGCAAACAGGCTGTGGCAGTGGGTTGCTGGGGAAGACCCTGATGGAAGAGGTAGGTTTTTAGGAGGGATTTAAAGGTCAGGAGGGAAGAAGAAGAGCGTATGTGCTTACGGAGAGAGAAGCAGAAGGAAAGAAACTACATAGTAGACACTCGTCAACAGTGGGTGGGGCGTTTCATCATACACTAACTATACCAAAATTGAAAGACCTTTCCAGGGAAGAGTTCCTATCCCTGGAGGTGAACAGAGACAAACCAAAGTAACTACGAGGGGTAGGCAATTTTGTATCATTGAATTAATTACGAAAATGAATGGTGCCCCATTCGTTTTTGTAAGTAAGGTAATGAAAACGAATGAATAAACAACTGACATTTGTTTGGTTTCATTCGTTTTTAGGGGGGGGGTTGTTTGTTTTATTTTACTAAAAGTAATTTTAAAAATACTTTTGTAAAATACATTAAACAACACATTCATGTTCTGATGAACTAACTGTTCAGCAGAACATGACCCCTCACAGTTTGAATAGGCTGCGGCCACACCATTTCTCCTATTTGCAGAGGACTAGGGCCCTTTTCACACAGACACTCTAACACGGATAAAATGGGTATTACATTTTATTATACAGGTTGCAGGGCTGCAGGTGTGCTCTATGGGTGCCCTGCAAGCCTACGTGGAAACTTTAGAGCAAAATATTCTACCATCATTCCATAAAGACAGCCTAGTATTTCCAGCCCAATCCAGTGACAACGCAGCTCTGGTTCTCAAGAAACACCTTAAAAGCAGCAATTATTTTAACACCTGGCTGACAATGGAAGAAACAAAAGGGACTGGGCGTTCGAGGGTTTTACACCTCCTGCTGCAATTAGCCAGTGAGTGAAGTGAGACTAATGGTGAGTTCATGACACTCCAGCCTGGCTCCTATGCCTCGGCTTGGCTCCAACGCAGCTCATAGCAGCTGCCCAATCAGCTGCTGCAGGCCACCCTCGAGGATCTCTGCCATGCCACTCCCTGTAGGTCTCCAAGCAGTTTCCTGGCTCGCCAGACCACCCCACAGTCTCTCCACTCCCCAGGCTGCATTCCAGAACGTCTCTGTTCTTACTCCACATTGCTCTCTAGGGGTGGGAATATCGGTATCAGATAAATCCGAAACACCCGATAATCAGGTGTATCGGATTAATCCGATAATCCGATATTTACCGGTATCGGCATACCGGATTTTTAACATTCGATGCTTTACTGGTTTGTTTACATTGTGGCCATTGAAGTCAATGGTCGCAATGTAAAAAAAAAACCGGTATACCGATAAATCCAATACGGGGGAGATCCGATACTGGTAAATCCAGTATTCTCCCCGCTGTCCCATCCCTACTGCTCTCCAGTGCAGTCTCCTATCCAGCACTGGCTTCAGTTTGCCATGGCTGCCAGCCCATTGCAGCTCTTCCCTAGCCTCCCGCTCTCATCGAGTGGTTGTCCAGGCACTGCCTGACACCCAACCTCTCAGCTCAATCACAGATGCTCCCAGCTTCCTAGCATCTCAGCCGCTTCACTTCCCACAGCTACACCTAAAGGTCACGCGGTCAGCTACCCTTTGTCTGACCCGCTCTACAATTAGAGGGCTCACATCTGCGTGACTTACTTCAAACTTAAAGGGGCTGCTCACTCCCTTCTGGAGGACGCACACCTGCAACCCTACCACAGTGACCACACCTTTGCAAGGCAGTAATCCAGCCTAGGGGATCCATTCCCCTCCATCTCTCCGTACCTCTCAGGAAGATCTGGTGGAGCACTGCACAGAAGGAGCAGTGGTGAGACCTGGGCCACCTGGAGGAACACTGGCCTGGACAGCAATCCTTTCCCAGAGCCCCCTCTGGGAACGAGCCAGGCTAGGCCAATGCCTCTCTGCGTGGGCCTCATCACTGCCACTGCTCCATGATACCCCATGAGCACCAGTGACAAGTGATGCTAAGCTTCCCTTAACCTTACTTTTCACATATGGATGCGAACAGAAGTGGCCCGTCAATCCAGGCACAGTGGTGGCCACCCCACCCACAGCTCCACACCCTCACAAACCTGCTGGCCATGGGTGGCCACTCCTAAGTTCGCCGCTGTCACAGCAGGTATGAAGCCTGAGGCTGGGCTCACGGCAACAGTGCAGTTTGCTGCTATGAGCTATTCCACGTGCGCACATTGTCACTGCCATCTTTGGTCTGTGGAGCATGCTCGGAAATGGAGTCCAGAGAGCAAAGATGGTAGCAACAATATGCCCACATGAAATAGCTCATAGCAGCAAGCTACGCTATTGCACGTGCGCCCAATCCCACGTTTTATACTGGCCACAGCAGTAGCACTTCGGGGACAGGGGAAGCCTGGTCTGGGCCACAAGCACATCCCCATACATCCGTACATGCACAGGGGGAGGGAGACCCAGAGAGAACCCAGAGCAGCCCAAGAGAGGGGGGCATGCATAGGGCCAGCAGTGTGGCCCAAAGATACAGCATATGCTCCTGGTGTCCAGCAGGGCCCCCTGGATGAAGCATGCATTGCTTTTTTGTGTCATGGGGAAGGCCTGGAGGAGGGGTTTCTATGGAGGAACCCAGTCAATCTGGATAGTTTTAGGGCACCTTTTGCAGGCACCCTAAGACCAATCAGATCCCTGAGCAGCTCTCTCCCCTGCACCCGCTCTTGAGGGGAGGGGAGGAAGAGAGCAGAAGACACAGGGTGAAAACAGGCATAACACTAACTCCACATTAACACCGCTTTAACATTTCTCATGAATATTGCAAGGCTGTATAGGGAACCAATACACCCCTGCAACATGCATAAAGAAATGCTACAGTAATATTAAAGTGGAGTTAGTGATTTGTCTGTTTTCACCCACAGCAGCAGCCTGGAACTGGCCTGGGCCAGCTTGGAGGCTGCTACAACAGAGAGAGGACTGGATTTCTGTACTTTGGTGAGTACAACGGGGGGCCACAGAGAGGCGTTCTCGGATGCTGCCCCAGTATTATGGAACTCCCTTCTTCCAGAGATCCATCAGAGCCTGAGCATATTCTGGGAGTGGTGTAAAGCTTTCCATTTTGGCAAAGCATTTACAACTTTATTGTATTTTTATTGTATTTTGTGTGTTTTTATTATTGTAAGCCACCCTGAGAAATATAGTTTTTTTCATTCTTTTATTTTTTTATAATTTGTCTTTGTATTTAGTTTAGATATTGGATATTTGGCATGGATATTTTGTGCATTGACTGAGTGCAGTAGGGGGAAAATGCAAACAGAATTTAGAAGTTTTTCCAAAAGTTTTACATGCAGGCTTCTTATATTTAATATTTTAGCAGCAGTGTGAACACTTCAAAAATACTTACTTTTCATCTTACCTTATATTGTCTTATAGTGTTTCTGAAACTAGAAAATGGTGGTGTACTTTCTTTGATAGCTCCTTTGAATTTTGTCCCTCTTCCCAAGTGATCTGTTGAACTTTTAATGTTTAAATTGGTTGGGATATTTTGGTGGACTCATATTGTGGATAAAATTAAAGATGGAATATAAAAGCTTTTTCAAAGGATTTATTTGATGCCTTGGTATATTCATTCTTTCTGTTGCAGCGTGAGCACTTGCTTTACAGTTTGCATGTAGTCTTGTGTGGTGGTTTTAGTGTTTTTGAAAAGGCCCCTCTGATTCCCCCCACTTTACAAGCAATGTGTTGCTACTGAGAATTTGGGATCTTAAGGATTTTTCCATGTATTTTCACTCTTGTTCACTGGTCTGGGAGCTTTCAGGATACTGAAAGTGCTGTCAGAGGTGGGGAACCTTTTCCCTCCTGGGGACCAACTGAAAAATTATTACAAGCTCTGAGAATCACATACAAGTTGGAGGCAGAGGTGCACTCAGGAAGAGGAGGGTCCAGATCATGTCCCCAATCCTTGTGTGCATGCCTTCATCTTTTCTCACTTACCCTAAACTCAGATTTTTCAGTTCTTGAGAGTAGGAACTGGATATAGGGGCCAGTTCCAAGAACTGGAAAGGGGCCAAATAAAAACTTGCCACGGACCACATTTAGCCCCTGGACCTAAGGTTCCCCCTGGTGTAAAGGAAGGAGAGATTTTGGTCTACTATACTTTTTGCTAAAGTATTCTGCCCCATGCTGCCTCTTCTAGTCATGTCCTCCTCTCTCCCAACTGCAACTGAGATGGCAATGAGAAACTGTTCAGGTTCTTTCATGCACACTAAGACTGAAGTTTACACTAAAGCTTTCCCCACAGTTAGGAATTTATAGGGCCTTTGCCTGGATGGGTGAATTCTCTAGTGAATTCTCTACTGTTGGCTGAGCTCATCATGTAGCAATTCCCAGTTAGGACACATGTAAAGTAGGCATGGGCGAACAGATCGCGGTTCGTGTTCGGCCGTTCGGTTCGGCCGCGATCGGTTCGTGTGTTCGCGTTCGGCCGTTCGGTTCGGCCGTGTTCGGTTCGTGTGTTCGTGTTCGGCCGTTCGGACGTGCCTCGCGTTCGCGTTCGCCCGTTCGGTTCGGCCGTTCGTGTTCGGCCGTTCGTGTTCGGTTGTTCGGGCAGGTCGTACGTTCGTGTTCGGCCGTTCGGTTCGTTTGCCATCGGGTTGTACGTTCGTGTTCGGGCGTTCGGTGTTCGGGTGGTTCGCG
>QEPC01006398.1:416888-431034 GCA_003113815.1 Sphenodon punctatus
GTAGTTCGGTGTTCGGTTCCGTTCGGTGTGTTCGGCCATTTCGTAGTTCGGTGTTCGGTTCGGTTCGGTGTGTTCGCCATTTCGGCGTTCGGTGTTCGGTCCGTTCGGTGCGTTCGTGTTCGTGTTCGTGTTCGGTTGTCCGAACAGGCCGAGTTCGGGCCGAACACCGAACTACCGAACCGCGTTCGCCCATCCCTAATGTAAAGGTTCTCCCCTGTGTTGATTATCTGGTGTATACTGAGTGTCCCAACTTCTCCTGAAGCTTTTCTCACATCCCTCAGCATATTCAGGGTTTTTCTCCTGAGTGGATTCTTCTTTTTAAAATAGCAATTTTTAAAAGTGAAACAAATCACGCATACATATAATGTCCCCTTATTTAAAACAAGACTTGAACCCTTGAGGTGCCATTTTTTTCCCCCTAGCACCTGATCTACAGAAGCAAACAGCTGGTTTTCCCTTTTTGGTTTTTTTCACACAGAACTTTGTATTTTGCTCCCTATTACATGCCACCATCGTTGTGTAATTTTCCGTTCTGCATGGTTTATTCATTCATTGTATGTTCTATTCCATTGATCATGTAAGTGTGGGATTTTAATGCTGGCCCTGCCCCCTGCCAGTCCTGCCCCCGCCCCACCAACCTAAAAGTCCACCAGTCGCCACTGGATGAGAATTTATTTTTTAACATGTTCACAAATAGCTTCCAGTGGAGCACTGACACATCTCTGGGGTTCCGAGGGTACATCTAAGGTAGCTCTACCCACAGTTGCTCTGGGAAGAGCATTTTGTGTGAACAACACCCACTCTCTCAGGTAACTGTACCACTGCTTCAAAGATAGGTGCTTTACATCATGGCAAGAGAGCTTCTAAGGACTTTTCATTTACCCTGGAAACGCCTGTGTGCATCATCCAAATAGCCTGGGTTACATCGGGGGAGGGGCAGCCACTGACGATAATCTTTGGGAAGCAGGATTATCCTAGGATTATTTATTATTTACATCACTCCAGTAATGTGCCTGGCACTGAATAGTTGTTATAACAGACAGATCCCTGCTCCTAGGATGGACATGGGAGAGGAGCATATAGGCAGACATTTGAGAAGTTACGAAACTGTAGGAAGGACCAGCCTTAGAATTTGTGGAGGGCCTAGGTGGCCACTCCCCTCAAAGGCACTTTCTGCAGGGCCTGAGAAGTGGTCATGCTTGGAGTGAGTGAGGTCCCTGCACCCTGCCCTGATGAAAACGTGGAACATAGGGTGCTTTTAGATGGACAGCAGCCCTATCTCTGCAACACCTCACCCATGGGCAGCCTGTCCATGTAAAGTCAGACTGCTAGGTGTGCAGGTGGAGCAAAGGCAGAGCAGGCTCTTCCTGCTCCAGGGCAGCCCTGCCAGTGGTGCTCTGGAACATCCCAGAGTGCCAGTGGCGGACTGAGGCCATCCAGACCCAGGGTACCGGCCCGAAGCAGTCCATCTGATGCACAGAACCATACTGCTGCTCTACCTCCAGCTGGTCATTGCCCCAGACAACACCGTAGCATTGTAGACACTCTAGTTCATGTGTATGTAGAGGTGGGGGGCACACAAGCGAATTGAGGGCCAGGGAACCCACCAGGCCCATTTCAACCCACCTCAGGTGGAGCTGGACACCCATTGTGGAGACTCTAGAAGTAGAGAAAGTAGCAGGGCCCAGGATGGTCCCCCTGTGGTAAGGCAGGCCCCAGCTGTAGGCGTCCATGCTTACTTTAGTTTCATAGAGCAAGGTGATTCTGAAGGTTAAGGCAGCACTATTATTAATTATCAACTATTATTTATAAATTATACTCCATTTTCAGGGTGCTTTACAATCTTTACTTAGTTCACCCTCACAACAACCCTGTGAGGTAGGTCATTACTCTTCCTATTGAACAGGCACAGAGCTGATGTTGAGATATAACAACTTGCCCAAGGCCACCCAATGAGTCCATTATTATTATTATTATTATTATTATTATTAACAAACATTTATATAGCGCCAGCAGTGTACCTGGCACTTTACAAAGTAATAAAATAGACACGGTCCCTACCCCTAGGGCTTACAATCAGAGAGACAGGAGCTGGGGGAGA
The DNA here is from genome assembly GCA_003113815.1 of Sphenodon punctatus. Taxonomy (NCBI): domain Eukaryota; kingdom Metazoa; phylum Chordata; class Lepidosauria; order Sphenodontia; family Sphenodontidae; genus Sphenodon; species Sphenodon punctatus. The sequence goes on from QEPC01006398.1 coordinate 418,990, forward strand.
GACATAGGAAGGGGAACAGCGGGAGAGACAAGGGGTCTAACATTCATGAAGATGCGAGGTCTCAGGTACACGTACTTGGCTTGGTTACGATGAGAATGACAGCAGGCAGGTCCATGTGGCAAGGATAAGGGTAAACAGACCATAGGTATAGGAAATAGTGGCTCAGCAGGATAAAGAGTCAGACAGAGCAGAACGAAAGAGGTGAGTTTTAAGGAGAGATTTGAAGGTATGAAGGGAGGGGGCAAGGCGGATGTGGACAGGGAGGGAGTTCCAGGCATGGGGGGCAGCAAGTGAGAAGGGACGAAGGCGCTTAGGGGAGCAGGGAAGGCGTGGAAGGGTGAGAGAAGGGACAGAGGAGGAGCGAAGTGCACGGGCTGGAGTATGGAGGGCGATAAGTGCAGAGAGGTAGGGGGGAGCAAGGTTGTGAAGAGCTTTATAGGTGAAGACTAGGAGCTTGTGCAGGATTCGTTCAGGAAGGGGAAGCCAGTGAAGCGAAGAGAGGAGGGGCTGCACATGGTCGAAGCGACTGGCGAGGTAGATGACCCTGGCAGCAGAGTTTTGGACAGAGATGAGGGGAGAAAGGTGAGACCGGGGAAGGCCAGTGAGAAGGAGGTTACAGTAATCGAGGCGAGAGATGACCAGAGCATGAACAAGAGTTTTGGCAGACGAGACAGAGAGAAAAGGGCGAATCTTAGCAATGTTATGGAGGGAGAAGCGACAGGATTTAGCAACAGAGTCAATGTAGGGTTTAAAAGAAAGGGCTGAGTCAAAGATGAAGCCTAGGCTACGGGCTTGGGGGACAGGCAGGATGGTGACTCCATCAATAGTTATTGACAGTGAGGAAGGAGAGGAAGGATGAGGGGGGAAGATAAGGAGTTCAGTTTTAGCCATGTTGAGTTTGAGTTGACGTTGAGACATCCAGGTAGAGATGTCAGAGAGACAGTTGATGAGACGAGCTTGAACAGAGGGAGAGAGAGAGGGAGTAGAGAGATAGAGTTGAGTGTCATCAGCATAGAGGTGGTATTGGAAGCCATGGGAGGCAATGAGTTTGCCTAAGGATGAGGTATAGATCGAGAAGAGGAGAGGGCCAAGAACAGAGCCTTGAGGAACACCAACTGAGAGGGGGAAGGAGGAGGAGGTGGAGTTGGAGAGAGACACATTAAAGGAGCGGTCAGAGAGGTAGGAGGAGAACCAGTTATGGACAGAGCCACAAAAGCCAAGGGAGTGAAGGGAATCCAGCAAGAGTGAGTGGTCAACAGTATCGAAGGCAGCAGAGAGATCAAGGAGGACAAGAATGGAATAGAGACGTTTAGATTTAGCCACCAGAAGATCGTTGGTAAGATCGCCTTGCCGCCCACTAGGCACTATACCACAGACATGCTCTTGGTTACTCAAAGACTTTGATGTGTCAGTTATTCAGGCAGATGGGGGCAGAGGTGGTGGTGGTTTTGGATATTTCTTTGGAAGCAGGCACGGAAACGTTGCAAAAGGACGACAGCTAATTACACTGTCAGCAGGCAAGTAGGTGCCATATGGCAACTACTGACTGGATTAGATAAAGACAACTCAGAATACCTCATTAATATCAAATTTCAAACAAATAAACACAAAAAGGAAAGGCAGGGAAACAAACACTGTCTTGTTGTCTGGAAATGGAGCAATGAAAAATAATTGCCTTGTCTGCAAGGCAACTGCTAGTTGCAAGGCGTTCAGGAGAGCAGGTTTCTGTTGGGGATTTCTCTAGCCTAGGATCAAGTGTAGGTAGGGCTGCCTTCTCTGTGTTCCAGAAACATGGTCCCAGTCACTGTCACTCAGCCTCAGTTTCCCATCTGCAAAATGGGAATGTATGCATCCCTGTCTCTCCCTATGTTCCTTCCTTTCTTCTTTACCTTCCTTGTCCATCCATGATTGGAATTATAGATGACACAGCTGGGGCGGGGGATTGATTTGTGGTTAATATCCAGCATTCTAGATAGCTTGGCGGTAATTGGGTACTGCAGTGCTGATAACTACAGAGGTTGACCGGCTCTCATGCTCAGTGAGCGGGTGTGGTGAAGGGAGGGGGTTTCTGTGAACAAACAGTCTAATTTTAGCCTCCCATAAATGAAGGGCAGCATTTCCAAAGTCATGGAACAGCATCCGTTATTATTTGAGACTGTAATGCGTATGGGAATCATAAAAAGAAATGAGAAGCCAGGAACTGCAAAGTGCTTGTATTCTCTGTCTGCTAATGCAGGAGAACTTCATTTTAGCAATCACCTTACAACTATCAGGCATCAGGCTTGAACCTGGACCCTCAGAGTTCAGGATGGCCTCTTTAGCCACACAAGGCTGCTGTGGATACTCTCAGGAAACAGGCTGTTATAGCTGCAGACCCTCTTACTCCCCCCGATTGGCTGCGCCCCAGCTGTCTGCCCATTGGCTGCCCTGGTCCATAAAAGACCCAAATAGGAAGTAGGAAGGGTCTCAGCAACACAAGCAGTTCCTAGACTGTTAGAACACCTCTCTGCTCCAGCTTTCCATCCACCCTGACTGATAGGACACCCTGGTTCTACACCCTGGCTCTCGACTACTGCCTCATGATTTGGGCTCTGACAACCACTTCCTGGGCTCTCCAATTCTCAACTTGACCTACCCAAGAGATCCTTGGACTTGGTATCAGTTCCTGCTCCCTCAGTCATGTATGGGCTAGGTCCTGGCAATAATGAACCCTCCTTCTGGGACCATTTCCCAGCTATTTAATTTTACACCTTTAATACGGACTCCCAGTTAGCAGTGGACATCGGAGTCAGTCCTGCTGCCCTTTAGATTCTCCAAAGTCTACCTGCACTGCAAGCCCAGGACCCGAGCTTGCAATGCAGGATTCGGGGGAAGGAAGAGCTCCCATTCTCTGTCAAGGGTGATGCAGAAAGGGAGAACTAATTTTAGATACAGCTCCGCTACCCCCCATCTCTAGGCCTTGCTCTGCTCTTTCCAGCCTGCAGAGTGCAGACCAGTCTGACATAACTCTTTAAACTTCTTGGCAGTATTGTAATAGTTATAATTAATAATGATGAAATATAGAGGACCGGGGTAATTTTCACTTGTTAATTAGCTGCTCTCTTCTTTGTGGAGTTTAATATATAAAATTACTTCCCTGTTTGACTTTAGGCTTAATCCAATTTTTTTAAATGGAACGCTTTCTAAGGAAGTATTGATTTCATTCCTCTTGACAAAGGAAGCCCTGTACAGAATTCATCCTACCTCTAGATGGATTCCAAATTCTGTGCAGTTTCTTTTCTTGAAAATGTTGTGCAAACCTCATTATAGCAAACACCCTGATATTATGAACACCCCTCTCCCTCAGGTTCCACAGGGACTCGTTACACTGAGCTTGTACTGTAGTCCCGTTGACTTCAGTCGGAGTGGCTAGGCACTCCCAACTTCTGAAAACCCAGAAAGCAACTAAAGAATTTTAGGTTCCTGTCTGAAAACTTTGGCTCACCAGCGTACACCAGCGGTGGGGGATCTTGATAACCCGTCTCTTCCATCAGGCTTTCTCTCGCTTCTCATCACCACAGGCTGCTGCTCACTGATGCTCCCTCTACTGATTTATCATTCAGGATCTCCTTCTCCCCGGGTAACTAAATTAAGCACGTGCACCTACATCTTCTCAAATTCCCAGTTTCTCCCTATGTTTCTCTCTTCCTTGTCTCTCCTAGATTGTAAGATCCTTGGGACAGGGACTTCTCTATGATTAATGATTACTCAGTGCCAAGTAGATTGCTTGCACTATATAAATATATATATAATAAATTTTTTCCTTCCCCCAGGCCAGTTTGGTAACTAGTGCAAGTTTCACAGGTGAGATAAAAGTTGGTGACGGCCACCCGCTGAACACATGAAGTGAACATCATTGCATCACAAGGACAATTTGCATGTTCTGGCTGAACATGTGGCCAACGTTGTGTCTAATGATATCGCATGGCATGTTAGCAGGTGCAACACGGGGAACAAGGCGGCAGCGCTTGCGTGCTGAGATCAAGTGGCGAGCAAAACACCGATTTGTCCCAAGATGGGCTGTGTGTCTAAGCAGCCCCACGTGGTGAACACAGGGCCAAACTGGTGTTCGTATCAAAGTCAAAACACACATTCAGACACCTGTTGTCATTATATCTAAAGAATCCCCTTATTGAGAGCCAGTGTGGTGTAGTGGATAAGGTGTTGGGCTTAGACCTGAAAAGCCAGGGTTCAAATTCATTCCTTGCCATGAACTCACTGGCTAGTCTTAGGCAAATCTCAGCCTCAGTTCCACATCTGTAAAATGGGAATGTGTGTATCTGTTTTTCCCTGTGTTCCCCTCACCATTGTCTATCTGAGATTGTAAGCCTGCTGGGCAGGGATCTATGACTGTAAAGTGCTGTGTATGCCTAGTAGTGCTATAAAAATGATTTGTAGTAGTAAAAGTCCATTTTAAGCAGAGGCAGCATTAGGGCCCTAGTAATCACAGGGCTCCAGAGGCAGCAAGGAACACTTTGGCTTCATGCAATTGCATTGCTCTCACCTGAGCCCTGGGAGCTGTCACTGAGGGGAAAACCCTACCCACCTGCTCCTCATTGTTAGCCATCAGCAGAGGCAACCCTGGCTCTGGGGGTCCACTACCTCACCTTCTTACCAGAGCTCCTACCACTGCTTCTCTCCCAAGCAGAGCTGGAGCCTGACTGTGGCAGGAAGAAGGGCAAGGGGCACAGACAACAGGAAGGGGAGGACACATAGACCATTGGGAATGGGTCCCCTTAGCAAAACTCTGTTTGCCTGCCTGAATTTAACCCAGGAAATCCTGCATCAAGCCAGTAGTGACTCATGAATGAACTAAAGCAAATCAGTTCCAGAGCTTAGCCATTGCGGCTTTAAGATATTGAGCCCTGGCTGTGGAAAACCTTGTTAAATTGCTCAAGTTAGTCTCATTGCTAGATCTCAGTCAGCAAGAACCAGCCTGTGTTCCAAAGCACGTGTCACTGGAGTGGGAGAAGGAAATACCAAGCTGGCATTTCAGCCTGTGCCTCCTGTGGGATGGAGTCTCCACAAGCAGATGTGATAGTGGGGCTCACCTGCACACACCACCAGATGCTGGCCTAGGATTGCCCCAGGCTGTGTTGGCAGCTAGTGTAAGGACCCAGTCTTGAGCTAGTGCACTTGGGGGGCTGGCGTTAGTGGCCAGTGCCCCTGTGCCATCAGTACAGCCAGGCTTGGCCCTTGATTTGGTCCTGTTGACCCACTGGACAGCCTGAGGGGATTTCCACCCACCATGCCCTGATTGGCCTTTGATCAGGCATGCTCTGTGTAATAGGCATATGACAGAAAGCAGGATGGAGCCAGGCAGAGCAACAACCTGGCTCCACTGTCTACGTCTGGTTTGCTGCCTCCTAAATAATTGCCTTGGACCCCTGTCTTTGTCCTGCTTCCTGACTCCTATCCAAAACCTCCTGACCCCCGCTGCCTACCTTCTACCTCAGTGTTTGTTTCTGCCTGAGCCACCTGCTTTGGCCTGCCTTCTTGTTTTTGACCCTGCCTGGACTCTGACTGTGCCTCTGGATTGCCTGTTTGGATTTGCTGCTAATCGGGCCTGATCCTGCTGGAATTCTATTTGGGTCCTGATCCTGCTGCGCCCCTGACTTGTCGATAGTATGTGCCTAAGAGTTAGGCCTCAGAAAACCTCTGTGGTCACCTAGGCTAAGGCCTGCCTGCCTGGGCCAAAGCAGGCCACAGCGGGCTATCATGTCTGTTGCTGGGCCACCAACCCCCCTGTGGTGGGGCTGTCATGGCTGACTGACATTGGCTGCCCTGACTGCCCATCATGGTGGAGGTTGGGTGCTGAGTACAACGTGGGGACGGGGATGGCCAGGTGTACGTTCCTGGTTCTCCCCGCCCTCCTTGGTACCCTGGCCATGGGCACGTTTGTTCGGCAGCTTGGCTTACCTCATGTCTGCCACGGTTTTCCTCCCCCAGCCATGTCAAGCTATCGCGGTGCCAGCATCAGGTGTGTTTCTACCCAGTGGTAGATCTCATTGTATCACAAGTCTTGTGTGTTATGAAAGCCCCAGCTCCTGGAATCATGTGTTTTTGTTTTTGCAGAAGAATCACAGCTTGTGTTATTTTGTGTGTGTGTTTTTTTTAAAAAGAGAAGTTTTTAATTCACATGGAGGAAATGCATGAAAATACAAACACTCAGAAACCAGAAGACAAATGCAAATGCCCAGCATTATTCTTGAACTCTGATTATTTCTATTCCAGTTTCTGGTGGCCCAACTCATGGTTCTTAACCCCTGTGCGTTGTCAATACTGGCCCCATAGCTAGATCTACAATTTTATCCTAGTAATTTTTAGTCAATTTCATGGCTGGGGAGCAGGGAAAAGTCACCAACTAATGTAGGTTTTGCTACATCAGCATACACAAGAGATTTTAAATAGAACAAGCATCTGTTCTTAACATAAAAATTTGTGTTAACATGTACAATTAAAATCAGTAATGTGAAGACTACTGCTTTTGTCTACTGACAAGTTCTTTTATTAATTATTATAAATAATAATAATTATCATTATTATTTATTATTATTATTATTTTATTAGCAAGCATTTATAAAGCACCAGCAATGTACCTGGTGCTTTACAAAGTAATGGAATAGACACGGTCCCTGCCCTAGGGCTTACAATCTGAGAGACGGGGGGGGAGATGAAGGAAGTGGAACAGAGGGAAAGACGAGGAGTGTAACATTCATGAAGATGCAAGGTCTCAGGTGCACATACTTGGCTTTGTTACATCGAGAATGATGGCTGGCTGGTCCATGTGGTGAGGATATGAGTACACAGATTCCAGGTAACAGATTGTACTGGATGGTAGGTATCAGCAAATTTAGGTGAGGGGAGCGAGGAGTCAGGGAGGGCAGAGCGGAAGAGGTGGGTCTTGAGGAGGGGTACGAAGGAGGGGGCAAGGTGGATGTGGGCAGGGAGGAAGTTCCAGGCGTGGGGGGGCACTAGGGAGAAGGGACAAAGGCAGTTAGGGGAGCAGGGGAGGCGTGGGAGGGCAAGAGGAGACAGAGGAGGAGCAGAGTTCACAGACTGGAGTACGGAGGGAAATTAGTGCAGAGGGGTAGGGGGAGAAAGGTTGTGAAGAGCTTTATAAGTGAAGACTAGGAGCTTGCGCAGGATTCCTTCAGGAAGGGGGAGCCAGTGAGGAGAGGAGAGGAGGAGGGGCTGCATGTGGTCGAAGCAACGGATGAGGTGGATGACCCTGACAGCAGAGTTTTGGACAGAGATAAGGAGAGAAAGGTGAGAGCGGGGAGGCTAGTGAGAAGGAGGTTACAGTAATCGAGGTGAGAGATGACCAGGGCGTGAACAAGGGTTTTGGCAGAGGAGACAGAGAGAAAAGGGCAAATCTTAGCAATGTTATGGAGGGAGAAGTGACAGGATTTGGCAACAGAGTCGATGTAGGGTTTAAAAGAAAGGGGTGAGTCAAAGATGAAGCCTAAGCTANCCAGGGAGGAGGAAGATGAAGTATGGGGAGGTGGGGGCAGAGATAAGGTGTTCACTTTTAGCCATGTTGAGTTTGAGTTGACGTTGAGACATCCAGGTAGAGTTATCAGAGAGACAGCTGGTGAGGCGAGCTTGAACAGATGGAGAGAGAGAGGGAGTAGAGAGATAGAGTTGAGCGTCATCCTTTTAGAAAAAGGGCAGCCTTTAGATCATGATCCACTGGAGGGAGAGCTGTCCCACCACCTGCACAGCCTGCTTAGGGCTGGGAGCTTAATAAACCTGTAGCTGGTTGGCCTCACCCTGCTCCCAGTGCCCTGCCCCCACCATGATAAACACCCATGGTGGACAATGACGGAAAGCCATGGCGACCAGCCATGGTAGCCCCTGACCTGCAGCAGGTAAGGCGGGCCAGTACAGACGTGCTGGACCACTGTGACTTGTGTTGGCCCATGTAGGCAGCCCTTAGCCTGGGCTGTGACTCAGAGATTTTCCAAAGATACAGCCCAGGCTAGTCACCTACCTGCTTTGGGGCAGTCCCAGGCTAACATCTGGTGGCACCAAAACACTACAGACATGTCGGTGGCTTCCAGGCTGCAGTGAGCCACCATCACCAGGTCTGTTTTTATCCTGAGTATGTAACAAACACATTGCATTCTAAAGCAGGGGAGGCCAGACTTATGGTGCACATGCAATCCACATGATTCAGGCATTGACCTCAGGTGTTCTTCCAAGACTCCTCCTGTTGGCTCTAGCGCTCCAGATTAGGACTCCTCCTGCTGACTCCCAGTGCTTAGGCACTTCGGCAACTGGTCTCAGGAGTGTTGAAAAGCAGTCCGCTTAAATAGAGCCAGAGCCGTAGGATACACTTAGGCTGCTTGCCCATGTTACCTGGCCTGGCAAAACTCCTGGTGCGGCATCTCTTATGAATGACAGGGCTGGATTTTGAGACCTGCCTTTCATAAGAGAAAATGCTGCAGGACCCAGCTGATGACATTTTTACCCCCACGTCCACGTTCGGAGATAAGCATATGATTCCCAGCCGTGAGATTCTGCATTTGGAGTTTGCCAGGCCAGGTAATGTGGGCAAGCAGCCTTATCTCAGATCCCACTGCCCCTCATATACGATTCAAACTACAACCACTGAGGGGCGCCCTGGAGGATACCTATCAAGACCAGTGGTCTCTAAAGGTCGATGCCCATTTGAGAGAGATGAGTATCTCTCCAGAATATCTCCAACATAAGCCCTCTGGCTCACATAAGAAGGAGGTCGTCTCTCGATCTGAGGATATCGGCCGCCAGATGGAGCTCGGTAGGATAGGGCTATCACCTCACATTCGAGATTATCAATTGTTTATTCTGGAGATGAGTCAGGTGGCTGTTTACCTTACTGCTCCCATCTCTGGTAGGGCAAAGCAACTGCTTTGCTGTGCCCGCTTCAATGCCTTTCCCTCTCGTGTCCTCGAGGGCCGCATCCAGGGTATCCCCTATGCCGAACGGCTCTGTCCATTCGACAACCTCACAGTCAAGACCATCAGACATATTATCTTGCAATGCCACCTGTACGATGGACCATGGCAGGAATTCCTGGGATCTAGTCTACGGAAGTACCCAGGTAGAACTGATCATGCCCTTTTAGCCATGATCCTCGATAGTGCGGACCTTGAAGTTATTAAAAAGGTCACTGCATTTCTGTTACAGGCTGCTCATCTTATACATTTATTTTTAAGATTTATCCCTTTATCTCTGTCCAACATAAATGTATGATGATCAGCTGACCTTTATTTGATTTTATGGGGCTGTTATAGAGTGATATAGCTCTAACAGCAATATTAGTTTTTAGTTTGGAATTATTCTGTAACCAGTGTTTGTTTGTTCGTTGTTTGTTTTCTGCAATGGTCTGTGACCAGTGCCACGCAATAAAGTATTTGATTTGATTTGAACTACAACCATGATTTTTCTACATACTCCAAGCAAGAGCCTGTTCTTCACAGGGGGTACATCTGACCTTAGCAAGATTGTGTGTCCTGTTCCAGTCACTGAAACTCAGATTATTTAATCAAAAATTCCCAGATTCCTCCATCCTAAAGCCAGAATGCAGAGACCCTAATAATGAACTGCTCTGCCTCCCCGCTGCCTAACACAAGTCAAGTCATAGAATTTGCAACCCACAATTCCTGCAGCGAAGGACATTATTTTCCCCCACCACACTAGTAGAACACTATCCAAGCCAATGGCTTGTGATTAAACTAGAGCCCATCTGTGAGAGACACCACACAATCCTGCTCAAACAGTCTTTTTTACAGGAGCTGCACTCAATTTAGGCAGGCTGTCAACTCAAAGAACCAGGGTCACAGGTAACCTTTCTTTGATGCATGCTAGGTTAACCTTAGCAGCAGCAGTAGCATCATATATTAGCAGACCATGTTGTGCATGTGTGGACTGCAGAAGCCAGTACGTGCAGAAGAAAGATTACCCAGGATGAAAAATTCCACCTCTGAAGAAATCCTAAGCATGCTTCATATTTCTTACAGAAGTCATTGATCTTATTCCCTTCTGCATTCCATGCTCTGCTGACAAGAGATTTCTTGTTTAAATTCTAAGCTGACAAGGTCACATTGAGAATTGTTTACCAGGAGGGTTTGGGGTTTTTTCCAGGAGAAATTTATTTCACAGTGACAGCAAAACACCATCAGACTCCCAGCCCAATTCATTTGAAAAGGAGCCTTACTATAAGCCGATGCACAATTGTCTTTCTCATCATGTGCATAATAAGCTGTCCTAGGGAATAAACTGCGCCATTTCCCTTTTTTCTCTTTTCTTCAACTTATGTCATTACAATCACACTCAAGACTGTTAAGCAAAAACTCAGAATTTCAAATGGAGAAACAGGCTGGGGCGTTGCTACTATGGACTGAGGGGACTCAGTTGAGCACAGGTCCTGGACTCTACCTCTGAAAGCAGCCTGAGCATCACTAGGAAATTTTCCGAGTGGGTGGCAAAAGGAGCAGGACCAGCATTTTGACCCCACCCACTCTGAAAATTTTCTAGCCCAGCTAAGAAGGAAGCTTTCAGAGTGGGCGGGGCAGAGTGCTGTCCATCAACTCTTATCATTTCCTTCCTCGTGGGGTTGCTGCTGCCCTGGGGGGGCCTCTCTGGAAGCCAGAGCAGCACCACAGCCTTTGCAAGGGGAGGCCATGACTGGCCGGGAGCCTTGAAAGGGCCACTTAGGAAGAACCCACTCCCTTGTTCTTGGGGGGGCCCATCATTCAGACCTGAGAGTCTGGATCTGCCACAGCCTTGCTGAGCCACTGGGAAAAGGGACCCAGGCCCAACATCTGATCTTGGTTGCGATGGTAAAAATCCAGAGTAGTTCAAGAGAATTACCTGAGATTAATGTCGGTGTTTCTAATGAGAAATAGTCACTCTCTAAGTAATTGGAGCATGGAAAGCAACATCCCTAACAAAAAACACATTCTTGGATTAAACCAATTGCTGTGTTCCTTTGAAAGTAAAGACATGAAATTGTAAGAATTATGTTTTTAAGGAATTTCCTTTATTTTATTTATTTATTTACATTTATTGGCCGCACCCTCATGCCTACGGCATCCTGTAGAGTTTTTGTTTGTTTTGTTTTGTTTTTAAACTGAATATAAGAGCTGTTGTATACAGACCAATGGTGACTCCATCTAGCCCACTGTCCTGTTCAACTGAGATCAGCGCCGGTAGCTTTAGAGGAAGTCTACAAACAGGTCATACCTGGAGTGAGCAATTCCCTCTTTGTTACATTCCCTGATCAACTAGCCTAATAGCTATTTATGGACCTATCCTCCATGAATTTATCCAACCCTTTTTTGAGCCCAGTTATGTTATTGTTCTTTACAATGTCCTATGGCAGTGAGTTCCCCTGGTGTATTGTGTGTTATGTCACCAAAAACTCCCTTCTGTTCATTTTAAACCTGATGCTGGCAGTTAATTTAATTGGGTGTCCCCAATTTTAGTATTATAAAGAAAGAGTAAATAACAGCTTGTTATTGATTTGCACCACACCACTTATGATAATGTCAGGACTCAGGTCTTGAACTCTTATCCCTATGGTTCCTAGAGAAGTGTTTGGGCTTGCAGCACCAGAGTTTTACCTTGCCTCAGAGCCAGCCATTCCCTCAAGAGGCTTTTCTGCCTTATCCTAGCCACACACCCTCCTGTCCCAGCCTGCCTTGCCATGCCTCCTAGCTTCCTGGTTGGCTGACAACCTGCATATAAAGCTTGTTGATAGCTGGAGGTAAGCTGGGTAGAGCTTGACTCTCTCATTCCCAGTTTCTGATGTCCTCTTTGTTGTGCCCTCCAAGTCATAGCCCTGAATCTGATCTTAAACCCCAATGTCTGCCCATTTGTTTAAAAATTGTATACCCCGCCCCTCGACTAACAAAGTCAATCAATAAAATACACATATAAAGCATCATATAGTAAAAATAACAATAAAAATGAAGAGAACAAAAACCCATAACACCGACCACCCCTTCTCCCTCGCCAAAC
>QEPC01006398.1:441549-453979 GCA_003113815.1 Sphenodon punctatus
GCCTAAATGTTTGTTGGTCTTCTCCCCTGTCTCTCCCACTGTCCCCTCTCCCTGTCTCCCCCTCCTTGTCTTTTAGATTGTAAGCCACAGGCAGGGACCGCATCTATTTCTATGTTCTGTACAGCACCAGGCACATGGCTGGCGCTATATAAATGTTTATAATAAAATAATAATAATAACTGCTGGGATCTGCTTGCGCTGCTCATTGGCCAGAGATACATCCGTCAGATCCTTCCCCTCCCAGTTCAAAAGTTCAACACTGTTTCTGGCTCCGAGATGTCTTATCCCACCTCCCCTCTCCACATTTCCCTCCAAAAAACACATGGCTGGCGCTATATAAATGTTTATAATAAAATAATAATAATAACTGCTGGGATCTGCTTGCGCTGCTCATTGGACAGAGATACATCCGTCAGATCCTTCCCCTCCCAGTTCAAAAGTTCAACACTGTTTCTGGCTCCAAGATGTCTTATCCCACCTCCCCTCTCCACATTTCCCTCCAAAAAACACCTGCCAGGCAATAACAAACACCCCTACAAGCCAATTCCCCAGCTCCCAGCTTTGTGTCAAGTTCTTTTTGGGCTCCCTGCCATGTACCCTTTGGCAGGATGTTGGCCACCTCCCAGGATGAGCCTACTTAATCCAAGCTCCTGCCTGATTCATGGACATCGGAAGACTGCTGGTAGTGTGCCAGGCTTGGCTTTTCTTATATCCCTCCAGAGGGGCGGGGCCAAGGAGGGAAGCAGGTCATTCTTAAAGAGCTAGTGCCCCTTTTATCTCCCACTTTCCTCCTGGGAGTTCAGGCAGTTCTTGCAACTAGTCCCTACTATTACTACTATCTTGAGGGGAAGAGAAGGGACCTCACTCTACAGTGGCTCCTCCCACCCACCCCAAGGCCTGGCCAGGCTAGGATTTGACTGCCTATCCCAGCACATTAGCCCTGTACATATTTTTCTTCAGTGAGAAGTCACCTGGTTCTGTCATTGCCTTGTGCCTTTGGATGTGCTGCTGTTTTTATTTTGCATACTCTGCCCCTTGGATGAGGGTTTTATTTTGCATTGGCCACTGAAGATTCGAGAGCCCCTGCTTTCCTCTGTTAGCTTTGTGAATAGACGCAAACTATCATGCTTCCCGTTGCCAGGAGTTAAACCATCTCTAAAACCCCAGGACATCTTTGTGTCTTGCTTATTGTATTCTGAGCAGTTTCTAAATAAAGACTTGGCAGAAGACAGTAAAAAAGCACATCTTTCAAGTGAGATTTCCATAATCCAAACTGTCATTTGAAAGAGGGGCTTGATTTCTTTTCATGTCTCCCCTTTTGGAGGGAGAGTCACATGTGAGCTTTAAAAACCCACAGAGATACTATTAAAAGGTATCATAGAAAGGAAGTCCCTGCATAACAAGCACTGAAGCAGTGTTCAGCCAGCATTTATCCTCCTCCAAGAGAAAGCTGCTCCAACCCTTGAAGCCTAAATGCGCTAATAACCTTTACGATATCATTGTATCTCTACACAGCACTCACCCTCCTTGTCAACACACACCTTCTTCCTTAATCACTCTATGTCTCTCAATGCATTCACACAACTGCTGATTTCCCACCACTCCTACATTGCTGTGGTATTTCCCACAATGCAAAGGGCATTGGGAAATGCCCTTGGGATGTCCCTGCCTGCTGCTGTTCAGAAGCAGGAGTCCTGGACACCAGGACCCCTTGGCCTTACCTCTAAGGTCACTCAGAGGTAGGAAGTGACAAACAGGAAATGAGGTATGGGGACTGAAACTTGCTGTGTGATTAGCTAAATCACACAGTGCCATTGCTACTTGAAAGAGGCAGACACACCCCTTGCATTGAGTGAAAGAGAATACAAGATCATCAAAGAGCACGCAGGTGGTAAGTACTCAGAATAAGGGTTTGTGCCACTACCTGCCCCACCCTAAAAGAGTATTGTATGAATGAGCCCTTAGGGACATCCTTGTATGACTGACAAAGTGAGGGAAAGGAGGGGCTCCTCATTACAGAGCCAATATCTGCACTGATGATGTAAAAGGCACATTTGGCTTTGTAGAGTTCTGCCCACTGAAGCTTGTCCATTATGAATACAACCCTGGGTGTTTTCAGACCTAACTTATTGGTTACCCATAGCAGCCAGTGGGCAATGGGTGGGGAGGTGCTTGTCTGAAAAACACCCCTTGGTTAGAGCACGCTGCATATCAGGGGTAGCAAACCTTTCTCTCCCCCACAGGTCACTTTGAAACTACAAGCTCTGCAGGCCAGGTAGGTGCTGGGGTGTGGACGCTTCCAGGGTCTTCTCCGGACTAGGGTTGTCACCTATGCAAATGTTTAAGGAACACATATGAAAAATACATGTTGCAGTGTTCCTTAAAAATGTGCATAGGTGGCAACCCTACTCTGGACAGGGGAAGGGTCTATAGCATGGATCCATCCTCTGCCCGTGAGTGCATGGCCACCTCTCCGCTCCCACTCAGCTCACTCTTTCAGTACTTGAGGTTCGGGGTGAAGATAGGTCGGAATGAGCCCTGGTGCAAAAGATTGACAGAACAGTTCTCCCTCCAACATTGAGCTTTAGCCATTGACTTCAATGGGTGGATTGCATCCTGAATTCCCCTCCCCACAGGCTTCCCCACCCAGCAAGGCCCTGGGCCAGCACCTCACATGCCCTGGCCAATGTCCCCAAAACCTCCAGTAGGTTTCTTGCCATCAGCACCAGTGATGGCTCCCCCTGCTGTCACTCCCATTTCCCAGCCAGGCCCTGGGAATTTTTATTTATTTATTTAAAACATTTTCTACCCTGCCCCTCCTGCCACAGGCAGCTCGGGCAGCTTACAAATATTAAAAACAATACTTAAAACAACGGGTGTTTTCAGACGTTACGGGGCCGCTTGGCCCCGTACCGAAAACACCCAATCCATTCCCCGCCGGGGTCACCCCGTCATGCCGTAACAGACGTGCCAGGGGGATCTCAGCGGGGAATCTGGGAGGGGGCGGGGCCGCACGGCGCAACGTGTGGCCGCACGACCCCGCCCCCTCCACGCGCCCCACCGCCCGCCCTCTGGGGAGACGGGCGGGGGGCGGGGCCAATGAGGCCGCCGCGTCGGGCCAGATTCGCCACAGCTTGGGATCCCACCGGTGATCCCGGGCCATGGCGCCCGACCAGACAAGACGCCGGGGTTCACCCCGGCGTGGAATTGCATTCGACACGCGACGGCCTCCGGCCCCGCCGCTTCGGCCGCCCGCGTGGTGAATGCAATTCCACGCCGCAGTAACATCTGGGGGGAAACATCTGTTTCCTCCAACAGATGTTAGGAGATCACAGCCACCACGCGGAACTGAGCATGGTTGACTGTGATCTCGTAACGTCTGAAAATACCCAACATTAAAAGAACAAAATCATATCCCACCCCACCATCCCCAGACCCCCACATAATTTACCCATCTCCCCTGCCCAACACCTGGTGGAACAGTCAGGTCTTACAACTTTTCTGAAAGGAGGGAAGATCCGGGGCCAGCTGGGCCTCCACCGGAAGGGAGTTCCACAGCCGTGGCACAGCCACCGAGAGTGCCCTCCCCTGTGTGGCCCCCCGAAAAACCCGGGGGACCTCGAGCAGGGCACCCCCGGATGACCGCAGGGGTCAATCCAGGACCCGGGGAGTGATGAAACCATGCCCCTCCTCTTCTACCCCCCAAGCCCTCCGAGGCGGTGGTTGCAAGCAGATGACAGGAGGGGACACAGAATGGGTAGGCACACGAGAACCCCCAGGGCTGTAGCCCCCAGTGCAGTTCTGATACCCTGTCCCTATAATAGCTATGGCCCTGCTCGAGGGTACATACTAGGGACTGGATCCATGAGCCAGATCCAGGGATTGGAAAGGGGCCAAATGAAACCTGATTTGACTCAAAGGCCACGGCTTCCCCGCGCCTGCTCTGTAGCTCTGATCACCTTTAGGTCTGATCACCTGCTGTATAGGTCTGATCACCTATACGTCTGATCACCGACCAGAAACCATCAAGCTGAGAGGGTCTTTTAGGCAGATCTGACAATGCCTTCGCTGTGGCAGCTCCACGTGATTGCTATCTTTGCCTGTGTTCGCGTTAATAACAGTGACTTCAAAATGGACATCCCCATTATGAATGAAACTCTTCTCTCTAAATAACTAATCAAGCAGCACACAGTAGCCTGAAGCAGCATTTTAATGGAAGGAAAGCTTCATGCAGATAATATTAAGCATCATTTTTTTCTAGTTCCATTACTGTTACCATTAATAGGCTGGACTGACACTCAGCCATGCTGACAAAAATGCCATTTTTAAAAAACCATAATGAGGAAATGGGGAGATTTGGGAATAGGCATTTGTTTATTTTGCAAAGCCCATAAACCATGATTCCTTGAGATTTCAGATTATTGTACTGCTAATACTTCTATGGGACAATAGCTATCCGTAGCTGTATCCATGCATCCAGCGCGACATATGGTGCATGCTAATAAGGGAAGAGAACACTATGATAATAAGACAGAATTGCCCAAACCGGGGGACTGTAATAAACATAGTCAAATATCATCTAGGAAGTGGAGTATTGCTTTCTTTGCAAGTCGACTCTGGAGAATTTTGATTCAGCTAACCCAAAATTAAGCTATTTGATTAGACGTTCGGCTACACTGACAATAAAAAGATTTTAAAAGCTGAGTTTATTTGCAATGTGCTAAATACATGGGGAGTCAGCAAAAAAGTAAAATAAAATGTCAATCTTCCAAAGCTTTTGCATTGATTTTGATTCCTCCCACACTTTTTCTCCCTAGCTACGAAGTTGGTAATGACAATCCGGCTGGGGCAGTGTAATGATAAGCCTCTTCCTGGCCAAGGTCACAAGGTTTCAGAATTCATCGTAAAAAGACTCATCTTATTCACATTGGCAGAGCCCCTGCGGTAGCACAGAGTGGAAGGAGACGGTCACATCCTTCAGAAGTAAGCTCCTTAATAAGGAGATCCTCTCTGTCAAAGCCCTAGTGCTGGGACACGGTGGCAAATTGCTAACATCATCTTCCCTGTCTGGTTTTATATGAGCTGCTTGTTAAGAGGAACACAGAGGAACAGATTCGCGCTTAGGAGGGGAAAACCCAGAAAAACCGAGACCAGAAATCACCGGAGGGGGTCGGTTGTGGGGAAGGGACAGTCACAGGGAATAGATGCTCTCAGTCTCCTCGCACTCCACTCCACACACACTCACTCGGCCTCCAGTCTCTCACAGGAGCAAGCAGGGTTTTACTGCCTGTCGGGATAGTAAGTGGACCTGTCAGCCTCAAAGAGACCAGGTCCCGATCATCATAGGGCACCGTGTGTTGTCGGGAGCCTCGGGCCTCAATGCAGTCGCACCCCTTGCATAGCCCACACCAGGGAAAGGAAAGGGATAATAAGTGCGGTATGCGTGGGGGAAACCGGGCTAGGGTACCCAGGAACCGGGGGGTCCGGGAAGGGGCGTACATGCACAAGGGAACTGGAATGGAACCCCAAGGGGGGGGAAGGGCCAGACTCTCCTCCTGCCACCCAGCTTCCACGCATGCTTTCACACGGACACGCTCACTTAGGGACACAACAAGGGTTCAACAAGTAATTCACTGCACGCAAGAATTCCAAAACTAGGCAACAAGTACACAAAACAAGTACTTCGCTTTCTCTCTCGCTCGCTCAGGGCTGGTTTCTCCACCTCAATCACCAGCGCTGAGTGTTCCTCGGCGCCTGGATTTATGCTGGTAGCTCTGCCCCCCCTGAATGCCTGCAAACATGCAGACAGGGGGCATGGTCATGTCAGGCGCACCAGACAGCCCTGCGCCCACATCCGGAGCGCCCAAGCAGGCCGCTGGAATGAGATACAATGGTGGGGAGCACTTCCAGTGCTGCCACCGGTGTGCCGGCTGGCGGCGCGGCCACCTGAGGTAATGAAGGGGGGTCAGCGCATGGTGGGGGGCGCTTGCCGATCGCTGGGCCCCCGGTGCAGGCAGCGGGGGGGAATGACAATCTGGAAAACACTCACCATGGCCTCCCTTCTTTTTAACCTAGCTTCCTATGGAAAGGATGCTTATGCATCGCTCCCAAAACTTCCAGTGGGCAAAGTGGGAGAAGCCCTGTCCTTTCATCCAATAAACTCCACCCCTTGGTGAATAAGCCCCACCCCTTTGCACATTTCCACATACACACCTGAGACCTCCTAACATTCCAAGTGCATAAAGAGAGAGAGAAGCTCTGCTGCTTCTCATCTCCCTATTGTCTCTCTCCCTGTTGTCTTGACCACCGTGGTCCCTGCGGTAGTCTCTTGTGTAAAGGGGTTCAAGGGTTGCTGCAGTACACAGATGATGAACAAGGTAGACACCACACTCTCAGGATTGCATCACTAGGCTTTTATTGCTTAGGGACTGGAACAGACACAGTGGATCCAGATCTGTCCCTGACCAGTAGAACAAGCAACACAGGCCCTTCTAGCTAGCCACGATTGTTCTAAAGCACTATGCACACTAAAAGTCTCTTATACAGCACAGGATAGCTTCAGGCAGTGGGAAGGGTGAACAAAGGTGAAGAAGGGGGAGAGCCAAGATGTTAATAATACCTCTTAAGGCAGTGTGAATAGGCTCTGCATCTGCAGGATCAGTAAACATAGGGCGCTCAAGCCAGGGAGGAGCCCATGGCCACTACATTTGATTAGGGAAGCACCCTTCCAGGCTCATGCAAGGACACTGGCCATTTGCCCTTACAAGGCCTTTGCTGATTGTATCCATATATGGAGCTATAGACTGCTCTGGACATGCCTGGGTATGTCAGAAGATGCCAACACCTGCTGTGAAAAGGACCCTGCAAAATTTCCTTGGCAAAGGAGTGGGTCCCGCGACTGGTGAGAGACAGAGCAGGACTCCATGCAAGCAGCAGCTGCAGTGGTGCAACACTGCATCCTTCCTCCCTCCCAGAAGTACCCTTCCCTCCTCTCGGAAGCCCCAGCTGGAACCATAAGGACACTGCATCATGCCCTAGCAGGACTCTGGGGTGGAGCAGTGCTGGTCTCACTGCTCTGGAAGGGCCCTGCTCCCCCCTCTCCTGGGACTTGCAATACAGCACCTCTATGGCTCCAGGAGGAAGGAGCCCAGCGGAGCATTGCTATAGCTGCCAATTGTGCAGGGCCCTACTCTGGCCTCCATTTCAGTCCCACTCCTCTGTCGGGCCAGCCCTGTGTGTGCACTTAATACCTTTTGCCCCAGAGGCCAGTTTCAGCCATATTAAGTAGAGGGACTGAGGGCCCAGAGGTAAGTAGGGTCCCAAGATTTTGTAACAATAAGTCCAGTGGGGTGGAGTGGGGGAGATATAGCCCCTTTTGTAGCTGTAAAATCCTACTGACTTACATTGATCATTCCCCTCTCCCCCGGGCCGCGACTGAGGAACCAGCCCTCGTTAGTTCTGAGGCTCGCTGTCCAGGATGGAAGGGCTTCTCTCTCCCAGCCTCCCACTCATCCTCTACTTGCAGAAGTAGAAGGGGAACCAACCCCTTGAGGAGCTGACTGGAAGGGATGTAGAAGGGGAGAGATCCAGCACTGGGCGATGTCTCCTCTGTCTCCTCATCGTTTGCACACGCGACTGGGGCTATGGGGCAAGAATCAGACTCAGGGGTTAAAGAGATGTCTTCATCCGTTTACTTCCCCTCCCCACCTCACTGCAGGGGGTGTGGTCTTGGCTTCTCTTATCCTTCACACCCCACTCATTGACCAGAGGATCTGAACTAATGCAGCAAACAAGTGTAGCCTAGTGGATAAGGTGGTATGCTTATTCCAGGGGGTTCAAAGCCCTTTGTAGCCATGAACTCACTGGGTGGCCTTGGGCAAGTCACTCTGTTTTAGCCTCGATTCCTCATTTCTAAAATGGGATTGTTATGAGGGTGAACTAGAAAAGAATTGTAAAGTACCTTGAACATTGAAAGTGCTATAGAAATGATGAATAGTAACATATAAGAGTTGCCCTACTGAGTCAGCCCATGCAAGTAAACTGGCCATGGCCAGCTCTTAATGCTTCAGTAGAAGTCTACTAGGAGCCACAAGGCTCTCTTAGACTCCCCCCTTCCCTGTTGTTCACTCTTAGCCTCTAGCAGTCAGGAGTTTAGGCACACCTGAAGCATGATCTTGCATCCTCCTATCTTGGCTAATAGCCACTGATAGTCCTATCTTCCATTAATGTGTCTGGTTCTAAATCCCACATATACTATTGGCCTTCACAACATCCTATGGCAATGAGTTCCGCAGGTCAGTCATATTATATGTTGTGGGGAAATACTTCCTGTTGTTGATTTCATGGAGCACCTCCTAGTGCTTGTAATTTACTCATACTAGGAATCAGCAGTAAATTACATTACTCCCCACCATCCAGGCAGCCTGAAGAAAAGCACAGAGGGAATTGTGGCTTAAAAGTGTCTTTGCTTCATCATTCCCAATAGTCAAGGCTGAATCAAGTGGAACAATCTACCCCGTAGGAGTGGCATATAAAACATTATATGGCCAGCTGAGATACTTTTATCCCAGATCGCTTGACTTACACTTTTCTAGAATCCATTAGGAACAGATTTTATTACATTCCACCCCCCAGTTTTATGCATTAAACAATTTCTGTAGAGTGTATTCTAAATTGGTTTCCCCTTTATCGCTTTGTATTTTTAATGCAGCCTTTATCAATCTATTGAGTCTAGCTGAGATAGAAACGTGTTTAACCCAGTCCATTGTGTACGATCTACAAAGTTGCTTACTTCAATTGAATTACCCTCAAGTCATCCTTTAATGGCACTTCACAGCTCCTGCATATGGCTTTTGTGCCAGTTCCGTCTGAAAGAGGAGAATCCATTTTCAACGTGCGATGCTTCTGTGTGAAATTCACTCTCCCTAGTGTCACCTCTTTTAATGCCGACATGATTTTCTGCACTCTTCTAAGTAGCTGAATCATGTGGGGTTGCAAGTCAGCTGCTGCAATGCAGCCAGGAGTTTTGAGCCTTTGGCACAGGGCCTAGCAGTTTAACAGTCCCAGGTTCAACCCCTGCACACTAGACCAGATCCGGTAAGTACACACTGTTCAACTGCACTTTGACCCTATTATTTAAATTTCTTATCCCACCCTTTCCTTAAGGTTCAGGGAAGGTTACACACAAAATAAAATTAAAAAACAGACAAAAATAAAACAAATTAATAACTCTTTCCCCAAACTTCCCAAAATCTTATCCCCATTTGCCAGATGTCTGGCCAAATAAAAATGTCTTACATTGCCTTCAGAAGATGAGCAGGCTCAGACAAACGGCCAGGGGGAGGAAATTCCAAAGCTGTGGGGCAGCTGCTGAGAACCCCTCTGTGCACTCTTGCTGTGCGAGCTTGATGGGCAGATGAGACATGCAAGAGGACACTGCCGGCTGAGGCCACAATGGGACATGAGGGAGGAGGCGGTCTTTCAAATATGTGGAGCCCATGTTGTTTAGGGCTTTATGTTAGGACTTGGGGTCCTGCGGGGCCACTAATACATGCGGACGATGTACAAACTTGAAATGACCACGTGAGGGTGAGACCCTCACATAAAATACAGGCCCACAGATCCTCATTCAGAGGGAAACCCAGCCTATGGAGGGCCCATAGCGAATCAGGAGGGACACCCACCCACCACATCACATGGGACCTAGCAGTAAACTAGAAATAAGACCTTCTTAATTGATGAATGTGTAACTTACAAATTAAGGCAGGGGCAGATTTAGAATAATGCAGACTGTGTGGCTGCATAAACAGGATTCCATATGTTAGGGAATGCAGATAAATAATATCCCTTACCTTCTGTAATGGGGTCAAATTGACCCCAGCGAGCACAAAAACATTTTTTAAAAGTTAATTAGTAGCTTTTCAAGTTTGAGCTTTTAGGACATTGTCACCGGCACCACTGGGCATAACATACTGAAATTTCAGCCTAATACCTCTTACCGTTTGTCTCCTATAAACAAAAAAGTGGCATTTTTCAAATGGACCCCAGGTTTCCATTGAGTTTGCCTATT
This sequence comes from Sphenodon punctatus, assembly GCA_003113815.1. NCBI lineage: Eukaryota > Metazoa > Chordata > Lepidosauria > Sphenodontia > Sphenodontidae > Sphenodon > Sphenodon punctatus. The sequence continues at coordinate 451,619 of QEPC01006398.1, forward strand.
GGGGGTCAAACTGACCCCAAGCCAATGCATTTCAATTGGGGTCAAATCAACCCCAGCTTAAAATAAACCAAAATAAATAGTTTTCAAGGACCATTCAGATAGCAAGGAGACATGGAACTCAAGGCCACATCATACTGCCAGCAGCAATGAAAATTAACCCCTTCACTGCCATTATTTTGTGTCTTTGTATCATGACTGAAAAACCCCACGAAAATATGCTAAGTATTGGGTCTACAACTTTGAGCTTGTAAAACATTGTCACCGGTACCTCTGGCCATAACATACTCAAATTTCAGCCAGATATCCCTTATCATTTGTCTCCAATGACCAAAAAAGTACCAGGGTGCAAACGCACACAAGGTGTCAACGGAGTTTTCCTCTTTGGTTTTACACAAACCTTTGCTGTGTCATTTCTCTGCTGTTCAGGTAATGTTAGGTTTCATTTCTCCAGGCTAATTTTAAGTTTCCCTTCTGGGGTAAGTTTGTGGAGACAAGAAGTCTGGAACTGTTAGATTTCATTTCTTCAGGCAAGTATTATGTTTACCTTCAGGGGTCAGTTTGTGGAGATAAGAATCCTAGGCAAACAAAGAAATGCAAACAAGCCCTGAAGCATCCTAGGCAACAAAAGAAATGCAAATAGCAGGCTATAAAGGTGTTAAGTGTACTTAACTGTGGTTAGTAAAGTTTGACAACAAGGCACAGCCAGTAATTTGCATGAGAGAATTTGCCTTTGGGGCGAATTTAGGGAATTAAAAACAATCCCCATAAAACAGACTCTTTCATGTGTTTCTGTGTGTGTGTGTGCTCCCAGGGCTTTGTTTGAAGGTTTAGGGACACAGACTATAGTTGGGGGATAAATAGACCCCACCTATAATGGGTTTTTCCCATTGGGGTCATATTGACCCCAAGACGCAGAGAGTGCAATTTTTTTTAAGACAGAAGGTAAGGGACATGAATGTTAAGAAACATGGGTGTAAAATAGGGGTTCTTAGAGCATCAAATGTGGGGAGCTCAGGCCTATGGAAGGAGGGGTCAAGGGCAATTCATGGGGGAGTCCCCAACACATGGAGTCGACCAGTAAACTAGAAGTAACAAGCATGTTTATAACCTATGGCCCAGCAGCGTCTGAAGAGGAGGTTATATTTAATTGAATATTAAAAATGAATTACAGTAATATTTTCCTTTTTCTAATGGGTGAGTCAGTGTGTGTCCTTCAAACGTTCCTGTGTTAGGAGGGGACCCTGTGATGGGTCAGGCTGCGTCCCCTTTAAGGCCAGCCTGCCCATCCCTGTGGCCTCACCCCTGTGAGAGACTGAGCTGTAACAGGGGATGTCTGCAGGACTTGGAGCACCCTGGCAAGCAGGCCACAACCTGGGAACTATCCAGGGTCCTGATTCCCAAGGGCAAAAGAGGAAGGGGCACTCTAAAGGAGGGACTTGTGGCCTGTGTGTCTGCACTCATGAACAAAGCCTTGATTGAATCCAACCTGGACAGAAAGAGTGGTTTTAGGAACTAAGCCCAGAAGGCTTTACCCCGGCCAGGTGGGCTGTGCTGTGTGTTACAGAGCCTCAAGTTCCCTGCATCCAGCATTGTCGTATGCTGAAAGACGGACAAGAATGGGCATCTTCAGTCTGTAGACAAGAACGTTAAGATGAGACATGATGATAACTTTCAGATATTTAAAAGGCTGCCATAATAAAAAAAAAGAACAGTTTTCCCTTGCCAGTGGGGACAGGACATGAAGCAATTACAGGAAGGAGAGTTTACTTTAGGTTAAATTAACCAAAGCAAAAAATGTAACAGTTTAAAAATAAACTTAATGTACAAGAGTTTTCTTAAAATACACACAAAAACACAATTCAGTACAATTACAATTCAAAACACCTTCCACTCTATACATTGCAACAAAACATAAACGCCAAAAAACATAGAAATTAATTCACAATTAGAGCAATATTTAATATTTTATCATCAACATACATGTAATGTATGTACTAAATTCCTTACCATACATACTTCATTTTTAGCAGTAAGTAAACTTGCACATTTTACAATTATGAAACTCATTTATCATCATAATTTGACAAGGAACAATTGCGTCAGAGTAATTTAAGTCTGTTCCTACATAACTTCATTGTGTACAACGAATTGCATAATGTCTACACTCATATTCTTTACTTCATTGTATGAACTGTACACAATTTGTATACATGTAAATATATAAAATTGTGTGTATTTTAAGAAAACTCTTGTACATTTAAGTTTATTTTTAAACTGTTAAGTTTTTTGCTTTGGTTAATTTGGTTTTGTGGGAGGTGGGGGCATGGGATGTTGCAGGGGGCAGGAGCTAGGGGCAGGGGT
>QEPC01006398.1:455854-484022 GCA_003113815.1 Sphenodon punctatus
AACCCAGTTGTGAGAATGTTGGGAGCCATCTCGAAGAACCTTCTTTACAAGGCAGCAACCTTCTGATCAGCACGTGGGGAGGAGCTGTTTGTAAACAAACAGCCTTATCTCCCAGCCGGATGGATGTCCCTGTGTCCGGCTGCTGCTGCTGCTGCTGCTAGGAGGGAGAAGAAGGTGAGGGTTGGGGACAGGAGTCAGGGAGGGGAGGCAGAACAACTTATTGGGGGAGAAGCTGGCTGCAGCCTGCAGCCCAGCCATGCAAGCTGTGGCTGTGACCCCAGCAAGCTGTGCTGACTCCGCTTTGCCCGGGGGACGGGGGGCGGGAGGTATGCTTGCCTTTCAGCACAGTGCACAAGCCAGGGAGAGACTACAATAGTCAGCGTTTACAGAGTTCCGCTCCTCAGCGCGTCACTAATTAGAGCTCACAGGGGGGCGGATGCAGCTGTTTCCGCAGCTGTCTGACAGGAGAGAGGTGCTCAAGTGGGCATGCATGAACCAGCAGAACTGATTGTTTATCACTAATAACTCGGTTTTGACTGCATCAATCAGGATCATATTTCAGAAGCACTTGTTATTGATCTCTTTCTCAAAGCCTGTGAAGTTTGGGCACTCAACTCATCCAGGGGGAGGAGATATTGATTATTCAAATACACGAGGACGGTGTGTATTTTGACCACAAGCAATTAAGCAGTTATAATATTTTATTTTCCTAATGGATCTTTTTCAAAGTTTGTGGATATGATGTGCCTCACAACTTACAGCCATGGTTACATTTTTAGAAATGTAGGTCAAGTGATTTCCTCAAAATCGGGGCTTCAGCAGTGGCTGTACATTTAAGTTTCAGACAGCTGCCGCTGCCTGAAAATATTGGTAAAAACATAGAGCAATTCAACTGTGGAACAAGATACCTAGAGAGATTATGGAATCTCTTTCCCTGGAGGTGTTCATGAAAAGACGGGACAGGCATCCGTTGGGGATGCTTTAGGTCAGGTGTGGGGGAACCTCCTCGGGTTCAGGGGCCGAATGCAGCCCACAGATAGTTTTTATATGCCTCCTTTCCTTTCTGGTTCCTGGATCTGGCTCCTGGATCCAATTCCTACCCCCAATCACCCTTGGGATGGAAAAGGTTCCCCACCTCTGCTTTAGGTATAAGGTATCCTGCCTCAGGGCAGGGGGCTGGGCTAGGTGACCCTTGAGATTCCTTCCATCTCTTCAGTTCTATGATTTTATAAATTTTAAGCTGCAGTCGCCTTGTGTTTATAAATGCCATTTCACATGACAATTATAACAAAGCAAACATTTGATTTACAAATATGACCACAAACCACACAACATTTGCCAGAAGAGCAGCATATGAGAGACAGGCATATCTTCCTCCATCTTTATAACAGCATTAGTCTGTATCTGCGCTCCTGCCGCATGTATTTCCATTTTCAATCCACTAGATTGGAGTCTTGGCTTGCAGCCCCATTAGGCAGTCATTGTTACACTCAGCTACTGCTTGAATGCATGATGGTCAGAGTCCAAAGCACAGCATCTGGCCCTGGGAGCCAGGCTGAGCAGCTGTGGCTGAAGGGAAGAGGACAGGAAATTTGCCCCCAGGACCTGAAATGGCTGTTATGGTGCTTGGCAATGCCTGCTTCAGACCTAATATCTGGGACTGAATTTGAGAAATCTCTCAGTCTGGTTCTGAAACCAGACAGCAGCCCCCTCTTGGGGGGCATGGAATGTATCCTGGTGGGAGGGGAGACATAGGAAGGAAGGGGTGCAGCTATCACATCACTGTGGAATTTCCAAAATGGCAGTAGGCCTGTCCTCTTCTGTAACATGAAGGGCCACCCACAGGTCTGTTCTGACTGCAGTGGTTTTACACAGAGGCAACTACCGCTGCAGACCATACTCTGCTCATCCAGCGCCTCCCTCCCACACATGATAGAATTGTGGGCGGATTGACAGCCACTCTAGGCTGCTGCCCACAGCTCTATGGCTGTTACCAGGCCAACCCCCAGCCTGAAGCGGAGCTGCAGCAGCCCGTCTGAGTAGAGTCTAGACAAACTGCTGCTCTGCCCCAGGCCAGTACTCTGTGCTCAGGCGGCCCGCTCTGCCTGCGGTGCTCCAAGATGTTCTACAGCACCACAAGCGGAGCTGGCCTGGAGTACGCAGTGCCTGCTCTGCTCACCCCAGGGTGGCCTGCCTTTACACAGGTGGGTCACACGAGGGTGGGGTCGAGCAGAGCAAGAGTGGAGCAGGTGTCCATATAAAGATATCCTGTGTGACCGCACAGGGCCCCATCTGTGTATTGGGAGCCAGGGGTTTAGCTAGGTGGGAATGGGCCCTGGTGAAGAAAATGGAATTCTGCACTCTACATGTGTTTGGGCCTCCACGCTCATGGGCCCCAGTGAAACTGAACCTGCTATAGCCACACCCCTTTGCGGAGCTCCCCAGTATGAGTCCATGAATAAACTTGAAGTGACAACATGAATACAAGGGCCCCAAATCTCCTCGATCCAGCACTGGTAGCAGCAGACGTTCAGGTCAGCAGGAACAGGGGAGAGAAAGGACTGGGGTACGGGTAAGTCAGGGGAAAGAGGGCAATGTATTACAGAGGTACATGGTGGGGAGGGTGCAAGTATCACAGACATGAGAATAAACCCAGGCATGGGGACTTTTTCTCTACCGGTGGCCACTTTGAAAATTAGTATCCTCAGCAAGAGGAAAGACCAGACCATGGATCTTCACACTGAATCTCTCCCTTGATTTTGTGTGCATTGGCCTCCTTCCTTCTCCCTTTTAGTGATTAGAGGGAGGAACTGGATCATGGGGCAGATCCAGGAACCGGAAAGGAACTAGAAAGGACCACATTTAGCACCCAGGCCTGAGGGTCTCCATCCATGGGCTAAAATATGAGAGAAGCACTGTCTTAACACTTCCAATTTCTGGCAAGTTCAAGTTGCAGAGGTGGGGAGAGAGGCAGTGGAACATGGCATTGGCTGCAATGGGGCAGGACCTGGCAGTCACATAGGGAGGCCACTGGTCCTGTTTGATACAGGACAGGCCTGTTTTTTGAAGGGTTTTGTCCATGGTCCTTTATTTAGGCATTTTTGTCCTGTATTTTCCACACGCTGCCGGTGCTGCCACTTTCACACCCCCACCCTTCCTGGAACTTATGATCTCATGACTTCTGGGCACGAAGAGCAACGTCAGCAGCAAGTGAACTCAGAAATGAGCCAACGGTCCCAGCACTGGTGGGCGTGAAGTGGGGGGAGTGCTAGGGTTACCATAGGGTCTGGATTTTCGAGAACTTGACCACTTTTTTGATCCACCCAACCCCATCCAGGTGGATTTTTAAAATATCCGTGCATGGCTGGGATTTTGCCTGTACCGCTGCATCCCCTTTCCCACCCCTCACCTAGTGCTTGTTGCTGAGCCAAGGCTGGGGGAAGGAGCCCTGAGCCAGCTGCACTCTTCCTCCCCCCATGTCCTGTATTCTGGGGATGCGTCAGTCACACCTCAGCGCTCCACAGGTGGGCAAGACAAGGTCTGCCCACCTGCAGAACTCCTTGGTGGACTTGTCACCAGGCCATGACCCAGAAGTTCACATCTTAATGTTCTCCCCACCCCCAACTTGGTGGCCCTATATCACTGAATTCCACCCCCTGCCACAGAGATTTGCCCTCCAATTTCCCAATTACCCCCACCCGCCTTGGTGTGTCCCCCCAGTCAATGCCCTGCTCCCCCTTACCCCAGTCAAGGCCCAGAGGCTAAGAGTTCCCCACCTATTATAATTAATTATTGTTAATTTCAATTGTATAGCAGACAATTGCCTTCAACCCTTGGGCTGTAATCATTTGTGTATATACTACATCTTTGGTTAAAGTGGGCGGGACCTTTTCATCATTAGATTGGATGCACAGGGTATAGTGAATCAAGACAGACGTGCTGATGTTGCAGTAGATCTGGATCAGCTGGTTGTCCTTTTCACTGACTGTGGAACTATAGTTTCATACATCAACTACCAGGTGGGATGGATCCTGGCCTTTGCTGAAGACTTGCAACAGATGAAAGTCATCTCATCCTAATTCTATCACGGGGATCACATGAGTGCAGCTTCAAAGGAAGAGCCCAACTACAGATTCTTATAAAGACCATGTTTGAGGTGTAGAGCTCCAATAGGAGCTAATTCTACTGTATTAGCATTGTGGTCTATGGCCTTGCTTTTATGGCGTCATATGTTTCAGCTTCAAACAGGTATGAGGAGGAGTTTTGAAGGAGAGGGAAAATATTGGGCAAAGGGGAGAGAAAGGGACATATTATTAAGATTCTATATGTCTAAACCTTTAATATGGTGACATTTGTTTTTACCCCAGTATGGAATGATAATGAGAAGCTGGTTAACAGCTATAGTGAGATTGAAGATCAGTATTGGTGCTTGAACATAAAGAGCTTTTAAGGTTTTCAAGCCTTTTGGGTGGTAAGAGTATTACTTCATAGGGATGGGCGAACGCGGTTCGGATGTTTGGAGTTCGGACCGAACTCTGTCTGTTCGGATGTCCGAACCGAATGTCCAAACCGAACTCTCGAATGACCGAACAGTTCGGTTGTGTTCGGATGAGTTATGGGGCAGGAAAAATGTCTTTTCATGGCCCAAAATTAGGTTTCGGTTTGGTTTCGGTTTCGATAGCACTATTTTTGACTGTTCGGCCAAGTTCGGCCAACCCGAACTCAGCTGAACCGAACCATCAAACCTGAACTCGGGTTTCGAACCAAACAACCGAACATCCAAACCGCATTCTGTTGGCCCATCCTTATTACTTCATAGATCTTAAAAGGTCTTTTCAATTTCTTTTTTTCTTTCCCCCCCCCTTCCCTCTCCCCCTTTTTCCCTTGCCGCTATTGTTCATTGATGATTGTGCAGGGAAGTAATAAAGAAGCCCTGGTATTTTGTAATTTTAATTTATTTATTCCCCCCCCTCAATTATTTACACTTGTTTTTGTATGCTAGTATATATATAAAGAAGTTTGTAATAATTGGTACAGTCTTTGGCCAATAATTGTCAAACAGCCAGTACAACTACTATATTTTATCCAGTCCAGAGATGTTTAGTCCCCTTTTTGCTTTCAGTATTGAAGTTTTGTTTAATTTTATTTATTTATGTATAATCATTTGAAATTATGATCTCTTTTCAGACTTTGTCTCTTCAGTGGCACCTTAGATGTTCAATAGGATTGTTCATAATATCTCACTGAGGAAGGGGCTGTGCCCTGAAGCGCGTCTGGGTTTTTTATTTGTATTTTTATGCGTGTGGGTTATCACACTATTAGCTGTAGCAATCATTGTGTCAGGCTCCGCAGCCGGAGCCAAGGAAGGGAAAGAGAGGAAGGTAGGTAGGCAGGGGAAAGGGAGCAAGGGGAGTAACAAGGAAACCTCTCAGCCCCTCTCCTATACCAGGGAGACGAAGTGCTCAGCATAAGGACCAGACAAGCTGGCCTAAGAAGGCATACGGTTCATCATTGAGGTCAAGGGACGGGGAACTAGGGAGAGGGAAACCAGAGACAAGGAACGGGAAGCTAGAGACAGGGAGCGGGGGAAGCAGTGGCGGGGACCGGGGGAACCAGCGGCAGGGGAGCAACACAGAACTAGGGAACCAGCAACAGGAAGCTGGGGAGACCGAGGCGGGCGGGGGAGGGGGAAGCATGGAGCTGAGGAACCAGCAACAGGGAGTTGGGGAATCCAAGAGAAGGAAACGGGAGCCAAGGCTCAGAGGACAACAAGGGGTTGGAAGACCAACGAGGGGGAACGGGGGGCTCCAAGATAGACGAGGGACATGGAGCTGTGGATTCGGAGAAAAGGCCCTTGTAGAACCAAGGCCAGAGGGGGGTTGCAGCACGGTTATAGGGGGAGACAAGAGGCGACCACAGGACTGGGCCTCCCCTGCTGACAGGACAGACAAACAGGAAACAAGACACACTGGGAGGGATTCCGGGCATGAGGGGTATAAGCCAACATGGAGACAGGACAGGGTAGTAGTAGTAGTAGTAGAAATTTATTGTTTGACCACTGGCCATAACAACCAAATTGCCAGAACACGGAGTACGTGATGGGACAATACAAATTAAAATAAACAGTAGCCCAACCAAGTAGGTTTACATAATATAATATAACACCACTATACAGCATAATTTAAGTAAACACAGCCCCTGCTATACCATTGACTAGCCCTTCACAGGGCATGTGGTGGAATCACTTAACCTCTGCGCCAGCCAAGCTGTTCTCCCATCGTGTGACATTTCCCCAAAGTATGCTCCTTGACCCTCTCAACCATTTTCAGCTACTCTTCTTTTCATGTCGGCTTCTGCTAAGCATGCAATTTTCGCCATTTCCCTTGTTATTTTCTCTTTTGAATTGGCCAACAAGAATGATAACTTCCAGTTTTCACTCCAATGTTCCATTCCTTCCGTCCCAGTAATTGCATCATTCTGTTTTGTCTCAAATTATCATTATATGGACATTCAAAAATATAATGCGCAAGATCATCGATTTTGTTCAAAGTTCAGCTACAAAACCTCAATTTCTAAGGAATACCCTTATATCTGAAAGCCACTCTTGCACCCAGGTTCTCTATAAATGAGAGATAATCTTCAAATTTGATCAAGTTCTTAAAGCCTGAGAAGTTTGAGGCGATGGAGCTGACCTTAACTTCCACCATAACAGACTAGGTAAAAAGATCCATAACTCGGCTTTCCAGCAGTGTTTTAGATTTTATTTGGTTGTTGCCCTCTAGGTCTGCAGTAGACAGACCATAAGCTTGAACCAGTGATTTGGTTTTATAAACCCACGAGAATTTCCCCTTAAAAGTTCTCTGTTCCTGAACACATAATTTGGATAGCCTGCAATCATCCATAAGATGGAAACGTAACCAGTATCTAAAAATAACCAGTTTAATTTGAAACTCTACAGGAAGGCTGCCGAGCTCTGCCCTCACCATACTGGAGGGGGTGGACCGGGGGAGACCCAGCACTCTTTTACAGATTCTCAACTGTACAGCTTCAAGCCCTAATGAGCTGCCATGGCCCCAGACTGCTGCCCCATATATCATTAATGGAATCAACTTTTGACTTATCAGTTTAACGACCAGTTTAGCCCCTGAGGTACTCCAAAACTTCAGTATTCCATTTGCTGAGTGATCCGCCTTTAATTTTACCATTTCAAGATGTTTTGACCAAGATCCTGAATAGGAGAACATAACCCCCAAATATTTATAGGACTTTACTTGCTCTATGGGATAGGGCGCTATTTTCCATTGGGAAGGAGAAAAGTAATTGGCAAATACCATAATTTTCGTTTTGGAGAGATTTATCTCTAAGTGGTTTAGTACGCAATAGTCCTTCAAAGCATTTAATAATCTTTGAGTACCCACTTTAGAGAGGGACAGTAGTACCATATCATCAGCATATAAAAGTGCTGAAGTATGTCTCTGGCCTATGCAGGGAGGGTGGCATTGCTTTGTCAAAAATTCAACTATATCATTAATGAAAAAATTAAACAAAAAAGGACCCAAGATGCATCCCTGCTTCACCCTGTTGGTGGTTACAATGGGGTCAGAAAGCTGGCCTGTACTGCTAAGATGCACCCGAATTTCCATACCATCATACAGCGATTAGATCAAATTTAATGATCTACGATCAATATTAGACTCCTTAAATTTGTTCCACAATAGGTCCCTATCTATTAAGTCGAAAGCAGCTTTCAAATTGACAAATATTGCATACAGTTTTGATCGTTTTACTGTTACATATTTGTTTACTAGATGTGCTAGAACAAAGCATTGATCCATGGTTGATCAGCCTACATGAAAGCCTGTCTGTTCTTCCACCATAATTTGATTTGTTATGGCCCACTCCTCAAGTCTTGTTAATAACAACCAGGCATAGACCTTAGCTATTATATCGATAAGGCTAATTGGCCTATAGTTTGCTGGAGAAGACCTATCACCCTTTTTGTAAATGGGAATAATTAGACTAGAATTCCAGTCAGAAGGAATTTGTCCTGAATGATTTATATGGGCAAACAGTTTACATAGTACAGATGTCCACCAATCGATATTGTTACAAAAAAGTTCTCCCGGAAGTGCATCCTCCCCAGGCGCTTTGTTTTTAGGTATGTTCATTAGTAACGACCTAACCTCCCAATCAGTGATTGGGGGCCATGAAGGGTGGTAGTCCAGTTCTCTATTTAAATCGATAGTCTTTCCCATATCTATTAAAGATTTCATCAAAATATTGCTGCCATTCTACATTTGAGATATTGGACTCAAGTATAATCCTTTGATCCAGATTTGACTAATTCCCCAAAAGTTACCATATCCCTATTTCCCATTGCTTCCTTCAGTTAGTTCCACAGGAGCTGTTGGTAAGCTGGGTTTTTTTTCTTCTTTATCAATTTTTTGTAGCTAGCTTTGGCTCAAGTCAATGCTAGCAGAGACACTGGAGACTGGGAAATTTTAACATACCTGGCCTTCTTATTTAAGTTGTGCTTGGCTTTTTTACATTCACTGTCGTACCAAGGTTCAGAATTACGCCGAGAGGTAATTGGTTGCAGAACAAATACTTTGTCTTTCAGTCATTGCGTGATATCAATAAAAAGGGGAATTAAACTATCCCTAATTGGGTCAGATTTCATCCCTAAATAAAACCAAATCATTAGACGTAAAGAGCTATCTACTAATCTGTGTGATCTTATTATTCCATCTCGGAGTCTTAGTACCATGTGGCAAAAGTTGTCCAATGCCTGGATTAACTGAATTTAAAATGGGCTAAATCAAGACCATAGTCAATGGACAACTCCAGCAGCTGATGGTCACTACAGCCAGCTGATAGAACCTGACACTCCATTGGTCCATCATGGCAGCAGGGACACAAACATAATCTATCACACTGGCTCCTGTAGAGGATATAAAAGTCCAGTCTACACGAGAATCTAACTTAGTCCTCCCATTTAGGGTTTTATAATTTCTTTTGTAGAGAAACTGGAGAAGTTGCAAACCAGTGGCATTTAATGTTGCATCTCTAGACTGCCTTATAGGAAGAAGAAAATCCTCCTCCTCATCAATTCCCATCAATTGAGCAACAGCTGAGCTCGCATTCCCAATTCTTGAATTAAAGTCCCCAATCATAATAGCTTGGGAGTCAGGATATTCCTTGTCTAAGGAGTCTAACAATTCTTCCAATTGATTCCAAAAAACTGACTTTAATAAATACCCCTACCAGTAGGTAAATATTAACAACAATCAACGAAATTCCATTTCCTCAGGCCAAATATGTTATAAGGATATTCTTCATAGCACTCCCTAATGGACGTGTACTTATCTTAAATTTTTGTTTGTCAAAAGTGGCCAGACCCCCAGATGGTCTACCAAATTTAGATTTCTTAACTGCAGGGCTGATCCAAGCCTTATAACCAGGGAGCTGGAGATCCACAGTATTAGCTACGCAGGTTTCTTGTACACAAACCACATCATATTTGGAAACTAATTCCAAAAAGTCCTCACCTATACTACGAATACATCCAGCAATATTCCATGACAAAATTTGTAATTCAGATTTATTTTGGCGACCATTGGGGGGGTGGGGTAGGGCTGAAAGAAAGTCACGTAGAAGTTCTTACATTTACATTATCATCACTCACTACTTCGTGCCCCAGAGCGGCTCCTTCGGTCTGCTGGGGGTGCCTTCTTGGAGGTCCCCCGTGTTAAGCGGGGGGCCACAATGGAGAGGGAATTCTCGGTGGCTGGGCCGCGCCTTTGGAACTCCCTCCCAGAGGACGCTCACCTGGCCCCAAGCCTTTTAACATTTTGGCAAATTTGCAAAACCTAGCTGTTCGCCCAGGCCTTGGGGGGGGGGGGGNGGGGTGTTAGGTTTTTTTTTATCCCCCTCCACACTTTATTTATTCTGTTATTTATTATTGTTCCTGGGTCCTGTTTTAATGGTTATTATTAATCCCTTACCTTTTACAGCGAAAAAAATTACACTCGAGTTATCATGGGGTGGATTTCAACCCCAAGCTGCTTTTGGCCTGGGGATTGAAAGTGTGCAATAAAATGTAAAAAATTTTTTACAGTAGCCACACAATCTATGCCCAGCACACACACACAGACATTATAGAGTCTGTTTTATGAGAAATACCAGCTCTAGTCATGAATAAATAACAACCAACACTACTCGTTTTTCTTTGCAAAAACATTATATTTTATTCAAACTACAGAAAATGGTTTTTATGAACTTTATCTATATAAGTTAAAGTAGTGCCCCCAAGAGCCAGCCCCCCCACCACTGCCTCAGTTCTATCCCCCCCGTGCAACCTCTTCCAGCCAGCCAGCCCCTCAGTGCCTCCATTCACCCCTGTGCCTGCCATCCTCTGCATGCCTGCACGCCTGCCGTCCCCTGCATGCCTGCCATCCTTCATTCCCCTCCTGCAAGCCTCCAGCCAGTGACCACACCACACAAAATCTTCCAGGGAGGAAGAATGGCCACTCTGCCCCTGGACTTGAGGATGTGGCTATCACCTGCTAATCACCTACTAATGGTCCATAAGCTTTTCTTTGTTCCATTTCTATGGTCAGTTTGTGAGGACAATGAGGGCACTTCTGGCTTGCTGGAGAAATGTAGCCTATGGGAAGGGAGATAGATTTTATCTAACAGACTAAGAGACTGAAACCTAGGAGGCTGGGTGAGAAAGAAAGGTTTGCAGATGGAGTGAGCAAATGAAAAATCTTTCATGGCTACTTTTTTGTATTAGACACTAGTGGAAACATTGAGAGATGTTCGTGGCAATGAAATAGTTTTCATTGCTGCTGCCAGTCTAAAGTGACCTTGCCTTCCATGTCATCTAGCAGTCTGAACTGGCCTTTTAAAATGTTGATTTGGCTGCTTTTAAGCTGGGGTGGAAATCCACCCCAATTGAAATGCATTGACTGGGGTTGAAATTCCACCCCAATAGGAAAACTCCATTGATGCTGGGGTTATTTTTCCATCCCAAGCCTTTGTCTTTTTAGTTTTTTTATTATAGAAGACAAACGGTAAGCGATATCTGGATGAAATTTGAATATGTTATGCCCAGAGGTGCTGGTGACAATGTCCTAAATTCTCAAACTTGTAGAGCCACGAATTACCATATTTCTTCATGTTTTTTTCCACCGGAGGATGGAAAACAACCCCACGATGGTAGGCAAAGGTTGAGTGTTTTAAAATATTTTATAGTTATATTTTTATATTCTTTGAGATTGTAAGCCACCCCGAGCTGTTTCAGGAGGGGTGGGTATAAATGTGAGTAAATCAATCAATAAATAAAATAAATTGTATCCATTATTTATACATCATTGAAGACCGCCCATCTCCCAGCTTTGTCCCCCTACTGTTCATCCCAAGTCTATTATTCTTTTAAGAGTCTTTAGAGTCAACATGTGTGTTTACAACATTCACTGCATTTCCCTGACCTCCCGTGGTGTCGTCAATTACAGCTTTATGATTAAATATTGGAATCTCTTTTCTGTTTCATGGCTTGGGAGGTCCAGTTCCTGGAGTGCAGAACTCTAAACTATTCTTCCCTAATTTATTTTGGAGGGCACTTAGTTTCTGAATGACCCTATCTTGCTCTATAACTGCTAAGGTGTCAAATACAGTACAGAACTCAAGTTCACTGTTCCTACTTCCGTCAGCTGATAGAAGAAAGTCCATCAGATTTGATCCTCTGTTGGACTTTACATAATTTCAATTTGTTGGAAGGGATTGAGCTGCCTGGTGACTCGCTGTGTTACACTATTGAGGTTGGGGATGGTGGGAATTGTTATCGTTACCATTTGTAAAAACATAATCTCCATCCCTTACATAATTAGTACTCTATCAATAGAGATACCCCTAGTCAAGAAACTTCCTGACCAAAAAAAGTCTGCAAACTATTTCACTATGGAGAAACTTGACCTGTAATTGGATTTTGGCTCCCTTACGGAAGGGTCCCTCTATTCTTGTTTATCCTTAGCTGCTAAATTCAGCCCAATTAGATGTTTTATATTTATTTGTACCAAGGCCTTGGAGTCCCAGCTTGGCAAAATCCCATTGGGTAGGGGATAAATATAAAATAAAATGGCCTGATCAACAACTCTACAGGTTTTGATTATTCTCCTCTTGGGTGGCAACTTATCCAGTTTCTGCAAGGGATAAGAAGAATTATATACCATGACCTCATCAATCACTTTCTTTGAGGTAAGAGAGGTCAGTCTGGGAGGTTCCAACTTGTTGCTAGTAGACCCCTTGTTGTGGTTAATTAAGGAGTCAAATTTGCCAACCAATTCCTTGAGCTGACCCATAACAGAAATTAAGGTCTTGTCCATGTCTGAAATATTAGAAAACAAAAGAAAGACTGTTTGGCTTGCTAAAAGGCATTGGGTCTTAAGCAGTTCAGCTAATTCATACCACTGGGGATGTTTAGCGTTACTATAGCTCTGTTCTCTACTTTTAGCATTCTTTGTATCTGCCATCAATAGCTGGGATAAGTTAGATTTTTCAGTGTCATTGGAACAATCCTGGGGGCCAGTCACAGGCATTTCCTCTGTGTCATCCGCATTTGTCAAACAAGCAAAATGATTAGTAGTTGGTACGGGTGCTGGAATATCTACATTATCCAATTGGGCTGGGACATTAATAAAGTTAGTTATCTTGGGTTGTTTGCCTTTATGATGCCCTTGGTATGAGGGGGATGAAGCTGCTGGACGTTTCCTCTTCTTTTTCCCTATTGTTCAGCAGGTCTGAGCAACTCTCCTCTAGCTCCAATCGGGAGAGTCGCCGGCCAGCCCCAATTGCTCTCAAGGGCCTCACAAGGGCTGCGCCTTTGTGCGCACAGCCCTTCAGCGCGCGCCCACCAGCATGCACCGCTGGCACAGCCAGCAGTGATGCAATGCCTGATGTAGCCCCCAGGCCAACAACAGGGCGGGGCCAGCAAGCTCGCACATCTGCAGAAGGAGGGTGCCTTGTCTCGGCTCCAGCCACCAGCACCCTCTCGCTCAGTAGGGATGGGCGAACGTGGTTCAGAAGTTTGTAGTTCGGCCTGAACTCGGCTTGTTCAGACGACCGAACATGAACATGAACCCGAACGCGAACATACCAAACAAACCGAACACCGAATGGTGAAATGGCCGAACAGTTCGGTCAGTTCAGATCGCGTTTGGGTGAGTTTGACTGGCAAAAAAAGGTTCACTGGAAGGTCAAACATGACAGGGAGGTGTCAGTCACTGAGGAGCAGGCTTCCAGGCACCAGAGGTGGAGAGGCTTGCAAGAAACGAAACTAATTATCTGCCTCCCCCCTTCCCAACACCTTCTGAACTAGTCACTGTTCCTGAACAGCAGGCGTTGAGTAGGATTTTTAGATTGCTTTAAGTTTCATTTCAGTTTTGTACTGAAATGAAACTTAAAAACTGAAACCTTGTGTTATGCATTTCGCTGTACAGACTCATTGAGTACATATGTATTCAGTTCACTACAGACTCCTCTTCTGTTTGTGATTCCCCACATCCCATATATATGGGATGTATATATATGAGTGGCTGAGATGCAACCCCAGGTTTTCCTGTAGTATTATCCAGTTGCTGTTCTGTTTGTTGGCTAGTCATCACAGGTGACTGGGATACACCTCATGCCTCTGGCAGACCCCTTATATTCAAGTACAGGATCCCGGGTGTTGTAGTCTTTTACAAGGAGGCTGAAATAGGGGAGCTGGTTACAACCCACCCATCTTGGCTGGCCACTTTTATTGTTCTGGTAAACTAACACAAACAGAGACAGGGTGATAGCTGACAGGGGAGTCAACATCAAGAGATAGTTTCTTGATCAGGGGGCAGACAACCGCAGCCTTGAGGCCACCAGGCACCCTGCCCTCCCTAACGTAGGCATTGATTAACGCCAGCCAGAAATGCCCCCAGTGTCTCCTGGCTGGGTTTCTCCAGCCAGGATGGGCATGGATCTAGTTCACAACTGGTCGCCCACACTTCTCCAAGCACATCCTCTGCATTGGTGGGCAAGATTAATTGAAGCTGATCCAAGTAAACCGGACAAGACCAGGCCTCTCCAAGCCCAAATTCTGACTCTGCACTCAAACTAGCAGCGCCCAAGTCGAGCCAAATATGCGTGACTTTGTCTGCAAAGTAGGTGGCAAACTCATCACAGCGGGAAGACAAGGACTGTAACTCCAGGTGGAGACAACCAGGATTAAAAAGCTATTCACCACCCAGAAAAGCTCCGCTTTGCAGACGCTATGGCAGCAGCAAAGAAAGCTTTCTTCACCGCCACCAGCACCATGGCATAGTCTTTCTAAAACAGTCTGTGCTGCAGTTGGTCAGCTTTGGCATGCGTTGAGTGCCACCTGCACTCTAACCCCCTATCCTCTCACTTTAGCAGCCTCTGGTCCTCTGTAGGTAGGTGTCACCGGGATTGGGGTCCATTTCTTCCCTGAGGCTGTCCCCCAGATGCCTACTAGACCAGCCACAACCCAGTTGCCTGTGCCCACATGGGTTCCCAAGTGATCAGAAACCCTCACTGCAATCAGGGATCGTTTGAAGGTCCGCACCCCCAGAAACGCCTCCCCATGTTTGCCCAGCCCAGCCATAACTCAAAGAACCTTCTCTGGACACCCGTAGCTTGGAAGACTTCACAGTGGGGTTGTCTTATACAAAAAAGGTCTGTCTAGGCTCTCACCTAGATAGGGTACCCCCTTAGTGAACCCCCCAAGGCCAAATAAACACACAAGCATGCTAGGCTTGATTATAAAACATATATTAAGTAAATACAAGTATAAGGCTGTTGATCGGCTGGTGCAAGTGCACAAATCAAATATAAAGTACACGCATTCTAAAATACACTGAAGTTCCCTAGCTGTCCTCTTACCCCAAGGCCCATCAGAGTCTCTCGCGGCCTTGGTGTTGAGGTCGGGCTCAGTCCCTTTAGTGAATTGAAAAGTTGCTAGTTCATGGTTGTGCAGCCTGTCCTGCAAGCTGCTTACTCCTTGGCTGGTCAAGATGGAAGAGAGGGTGAAGAGTTCCTGTGTCTTCACATTCTTTGCAGGGGGCTACGGTCACTTCCTTCCTCCTGCTCCTTTTGTTATTCTAAACTGGTTGCAGACCCCCACCTGGGCGTTACCTTTGCAACAAAATGCTTGTTCTGCCTAACAATGGTTGTTCTGTCCCCCAACCCTGCCAAACAAGTTCAGCAGGGTGGTAAAGCTCACAATCTTCTAAGATTTACCTTTAGTTGTCCTTCTTAGTGGCCATATTTACCCCCAGTACCCCAAATTCTGTGTCCCATTACCCCAAATGACTGTGTTGCCCCATTTTCCCCATGACAGTAGGCATCTATTTTTGACAGTCTTGGCCATGAGTACAAAACAGAGTGAAATGGAGTGGATGCTCCTCCATTCCCAAGTTTGGGACACAAAGGACAAGTCCTCTCAATTTTGGCCTCCTGTGACCCCCTGCAATAGCTGCAAAAAGGCCACTGACACAGGTGGAGATGGGACAAATTAAAAAGGGAGTTTCCCCCTGCACCACTCTGTTCCCCACTAGCAGTGATTTTTCCCAGCATCTGGAAAAGCATCTGAGCAAAGGGAAATGCTGGCAGAAAAGAGGAGAATGTCACTCTCTCATTCCAGCGTTGGCTCTAGTGATAGTTGAGAAGGCTGCTGTTGCATTTTCAGGTGTTGAGCTGAGTGGGGAACCCAGCAGAGAAGAAAGCCAGGGGAGGATATAGAAAAGGGTGTGTACCTGGGTGTGAAAGAGAGAGAGGGAGAATGTGTGAGAGAGTGACCGTTGTATGTGTGTGATAGCATTTGATTTAACTTAGGCACCTGTGGGTATTTGATCTAAATTGGGCACATGACAGCATTTGATGATGAGCATCAAGGGGTTGGGTATAGGGGGGAATCAGAGGATGGAGGGTGCCCCTCTCAGTTTGGTTTGTTGTTATCCCACTGCAAAAGCCCAGAAACATAGCCACGGAGCCAAGAACAGCAACCTCTGACACAGTACCAGAATAAACCAGATAAAAGGGTTTTCAATGCAAGGATTCCCAATGCCAACAAACAGTATTTTGCAAATTTCTTACTCTGTTTTTTCAAGGGTGTTTTACAGTCTTTCAGAAAGAGTTAGGAGGGAATTACTGAACACCACATAGTCTTGCTTTTTTTACTTATCTTTAGCTGTCTTCCTTTGACACTTAATGGCCAATTCTTGTCCGAAGGAAGCCTATCATTAAGTGTCTCTCAGTACATAAAGACTTTTACATTATTATTCGACCCTCCCATTGAACCATGTCTCCAAGATTTTCCATTTCTACAACCTCTCTCAAATATTGAATAATGATATCATTATAATTCATGGCTCTACACAGCCAATTCCCCAGCATTACAACGAGTCTGGACTAGAAAAATAGGCACATGAAATTGCTTCAAAATGCAGCTGCCCAAGCCTAGTCCAGTACATCAAAAAGCTGAGCATATTACTCACCCAAACTCAACAGGCACCTGCAGCTTCTAACGTTAACATAGCTCTGAAAAAGAGCCATTGACAGAGATTGGTAGCAGCTTTCCTGCCGGCTGTGACTTCGATGTCCCTTTTTCTAGAGTAACCAAGCATGCTGAATTAGAGAGACTTCAGATAAGATTTTGTTTAAAACTGGCCTTATACTGGCCCCCAAACATTGGGCCCAATAGCCAGCATTCCTGTTGCCCTCCACTAGATTTGCAGGCAGGGGTGTCAGAACTGGAGAAGACAGGAAGCCATGGTCCTCTCAAAGATCCAGGTGCAAAGGAGGTCGTTTTCAAATGTTGAGACTGAAGTTAAAATGAGTACCTGCAAAAATGGGTTTACCCAACTAGGGCTGAAACAAGAACGCTAACAAGAATCACACCAGATTCTCACAAACCTAGCGAGATGAATCTCACAAGAATCTCGAAAACGCTTGTACATGTACAAAATGACCGCCGCAGCCATTCTGCACGTGCGCAGCCTCCTGGCAGCTAGTTACTTCTCCCAAGACATTATCTGGGCTTTTCCCCCTAATATACTCCATAGAAAACCCCAACCTCCCCAGGAAATCTTCCATATTAGATGACCACTTATCTTTAAAACTGTCCTTTGCCAAAAAACCCTCCAGGCCCCTGTCACCCCGACTGGCTTTCAGATTGTGAAACCAGAATTTGATGGCGTGCTCCCAGGCCACAGTATCCCAGTCTGTTTGTCCTAATTCCAACCTAGCCGTCGCCGCTGGTGTACCCCCCCAGGACTTTCAGGATCCGTCGTATGAAGGCAAACTGCGGCTTACTCAGGACTGACTTGGACAGTGGCTTCCACAGCTCAGCCCCATACATCAGTGCCGCCCTAATCTCCCCATTGAAAACCTGTAATACTAGTTCAATAGCGGTTTTCTCTGCTTTAAAAAAAAAAGTCTGCTTATAGCCACAGCAGGACCCTTAGTGACAACAATTGCCCTCTTTATATGCTCTCCCCACTTCCCAGAATTTTGGAAAAGCAGACCCAGATACTTAAACTGGGAAACCTGCTGAAGCGAGTGTCTACCCATCCCCCAAGAAGAGACCTTCCTTTTGTTCGAGAAAACCACAATTTGGGATTTGCTGTGGTTTACTTCCAGCTTGTTCAGCTCACAATATCCAGCCACAGCCTGCAGCTGCCTAGATAGACCCACCCTTGTTTGGGAGAGGACAGCCAGATGGTCAGCGTACAACAGACCACCTACTGATCTCTCCACCAGCTTGGGTGGGAAGAATTCTAACTTAGCCAGCGCCGGAGCCAAATCATTTATATACAAATTTAATAGGGTAAGGGCCAGGACACAGCCCTGCCTGACCCCACGGCCAGTAGAGACCCTACCTGAAAGGTGACCCTTATTATCCAGTTGAACCCTGAGCGAGGTATCCATATACAGCCTATACATAAGTGCCAAAAGTCTCCTATCAATAGTAGATGCACTAAGTTTGTTCCAGAGCCGCTGCCTGTGCACCGTGTCAAACGCAGCTCTGAGATCCAGGAATGCCACAAAAAGGCGTTTGTTCTTCCCCATATACTTCTCGACCAGGAACTCAATGGGGTTTGAATTTCTGAACTTTGTTCGGAAATTCGGAGTTCGGACCAAACTCGAATAGTTCGGTCGACCGAACCGAACTTCCGAACCGAATTTCCGAACTGAACTTAACCGAATTTCCAAACTCGGTTCTGTTCGCCCATCGCTAACATTTTATAATAAATAAATTAATAAATTAATTAATTAATTAAATTAAATTAAATTAAATTAAATTTGATCAATTATACCTTTTATCAGTTGATAACAGTTTGGTGGGTAATGAAGGGACTTTTCCCAGATCATCCATAGTGAGAGGCTCTGCTGCACAGTGCTCGGATATTAGTGGTACTGTAGTGAGGTCAGGGAACCAGGATCCGATAACATCAGATAAACCAGGATTGTGCTCCATCTCATTGGGTGGTAGTTGATACCTTTAATGCTGGATCTGAAATGCTGTCCTCTCCACCAAAAACGAATTTGGGTGGGTCTGTTTTGGGGAACAGCTTCAATACTATTAATACTCAGTGACTGGGAGCACATTCAGTAAAACCTTCAAGTTTGACCCTTGTTTCTTGGAATGTTGCAGGACTCAAAGCTAAACTTGGGGATCCTAGTTTTCTGTCTTTTTATATAGATATGAGACTATTCTTCTCCAGGAGACTTGGCTGGTAGATCCTTTTCACCACAGAGGATATATTTGTCATAACCATTCTGCTGTAAACACTTCAATTCTGCTGTAAACACCTCAATGAACACCCACCCCTCAGAGGGTCTTTTGATTTTAGTGGTAAATTATTGCTTTATGCGTAGTAAATTTGTTTCCTACTTTAACTCTTTTGCCTTATCAATTGAGTTGTGGAATTTAACCAATGAAAGATGGATATTTGTTAATGTCTATGTCCCTCCATCTAATGCTAATTTTTGTTACCCGACTCTTTGGGATGGTTTTCAAAGATACCTGGAAGATTTGAAATTTACTTATCCCCCTTCATGGTTTAGTGATAGCTGGGGATTTTAATGCTAGATTGTGGGGGGAATCTGTTGGGATAATGAGGATTTCAATGTGATAAATGAAATTTGGGGTATACCTGACCTGGTTGTTGCAGACACTACTTGCAATTCTCATGGCAGGAAACTTTTTGATCTCTCACTACATCTCAATTAGAGGATGTTGAATGGCACATTTCATAGTCCATCTACTTATTATCATACCTTTATATCCTCGTTGGGCTCTGGTATTATTGATTGTGTCATTTTAGATCCAGCCTCCTGGCTGATGGTTAGAGAATTTAATATTAGCAACAGACCAGAGAGTGACCACTCTCCACTCTCCTGGGAACTGGGAGTATTTGGTGTGATGGATGCTATCCCTTTTTATACAATCAATAATAGTCATACTTCCTCGGCTGTTATGCCCCCAGTTAAACATCAGCTGAAATGGGACAATAGAATGTCAGATAGAATAGATGACTTTTTCAGAGGTTACAGATGCCAGGAATGAAGGGTAGCAATACTTAATAATGAAAATTTGGGGGTAAATTGTTTACTGTTAATGGAAAATATATCATCCTGCTTTCATGGCAAGATTCAACCAATAAGGCCTGCACGTAGTAAGGTTAACTCAGCTCCATAGTTTGACCACGAGAGTACTGAATGTAAGAAAGGTCTTACTACCAGTGCTCGAGCTATATAAACATGACCCCTTGGACTGGGAGAGATTCAGGTCACTTAGAGCAGATTACAAATTCTTATTAAAGCAGAAGAAATGGCCTTTCAAAGAACTCAGTAGCTTAGTTTCAAATCTGCCATATTAGCCAAGGACAGTAGAGCTTTTTGGCAAATAGTAAAATCTAGGTCGGCGAATCAAAGAATCAACTTTGAGGCTAATATTGGGTATTTTCAGACGTTATGAGATCATGCTCAACCACAGTGAACCACGCTCAATCCCGTGGTGGGGGCCAAAGCGCCCTGAACGTCTGTTCGGCGGCCGCCAGATGTTCACCACGGCCAATACCCACATGGGGTCAATTTCAACCACGCTTCCGGGGCTCCCCGCCGGACAATCTCCGGAAGCGTGGTCAAAGAGATTCCCACTGGGAAGCAACAAAAAGTAACGTCTGGACGGCAATCACCGGCCGGAACCAAAGGAAACGATCCCCAGCCAGGGACAAAGCATGCAGCATCGCTGCCAGGCAACCAGCAACAATGCAGCCACCGAGGGAGATTTAAAGGGAACCCTGCAGCAGGAAAGCATGGCGGGATGGAGCAAGGAGGGAGGTGGAAGAGAGCAGTGGGAGAGGAAGAGAGCAGTGGGAGAGGAAGCGAGGGTGGAGGAGGAGGAGGCAGTGGCAGCGGTGGAGGGAGCGCAGGTGGGGGAGGGGGAGGCGGGGGTCATGCTGAGGATGGAGGAGGGGGAGGGACAACACCCGCTGCAGCCAGGACAGGATGCCCCAAGGTTCTCTGTGCGAGGCATGACGGCCGCAAACCCATCACGGTGGGTGCTGGGGCTAAAAGGTGGCAGCTTGTAGATCTTGGCCAAGGCCCTCCCTGCCTGTAACTTGGCCCAAGGACCCTGGTGGCGGGTCCTGGGGCTGGAGTGGCTGCTTCTTGTCAGGCTTTGGAACGACATTGGAATACCAGGACAGGATGCCCCAAGGACAGCAGCCAGACCGGGGGAGGAGGCACCCCGGAAACGGGTAAGGGGAAATGAGGGGAGGGGAACAGGGGGCACAGGGGCACCAAGGGGGGGCACGGGGTCAGCCTGGGCTCCCGGCAGGAAGGATGGGAAAGGGGGCACCCCGTGAGAGGGGCCAGAACCGCACCCAACCATAACCCCCCCACCCCCTGCGTTCCACAGACACGGAAAAGGTCCTGGGTGGACGAGCCCCCGGAGGTCACCAGCCCAGTCTGGGCAGAGGAGGCGGCGGTGGAAGAGGCGGTGGAGGAGGAGGACCCACAGGGGAGACGAGGGAGGAAGCCCTACCAGAGAGGGGGACAGTGTGGGCTGCAGGAGACCCGGGACTTCATACGGATCTGGGGGACCCTGGAGTACCAGCTGGAGCTCGCGCTCAGCCAGCGCAATGAGCATGTCTACCAGGACATAGTGGGGGACATGGAGGTGGCAGGGCATCATCTCACTGTGGCACAGTGCCGCTCCAAGACCAAGGAGCTGAAGAGGGGATACAAGGCCATCCGGGACAACAATAGGCGGTCCGGACACGGAGCCTGGACCGCCCCCTTCTATGATGCCGTGGACTGAATACTCCACATGAAGGGGTCGATAGTTGCCCCACGGCTCTTGGGGAGCGCAGTGGTCCAGGGCAGGGAAAGGGCCAAGGTACCCCCACCCCTCGCCACCCCCCTGGTAGACACAAGCTCCAGGGCCCCAGACCCCCAGGAGGAACACCCCGGGACCACTGGCACCTGCAGCCCCCCCCGGAAAGCAGCCCAGAGAGCACCCACCCCCAGGCCGGACCAGTGGAGGCCGAGGCTGGCACCCTCATCACCCTCAGCCAGTGGTCCCAGGGGGAGCACTCCCACACGGAGAGGTCGGCCTCGGAAGGATCCGAGACCGACATTGAGGGTAAGCAGGCGACCCGGAGGGGAAAGGGACCGGGCCCACAGGGGGCAGGGGCCGAGGGGGGGGAATGGACAGCCCAGTCCCATCCCCAGCCCCCAAAGACAAGGCGGGAAGGGGGACCGGGCCGTGGTTTCCCAACCGCGCAACCCTACACCAACAACCCCCTCCTCTTCGCCCACAGGGCACAGAACACCCTGACAGAAGACCCAGGCAGGTGAGCAGGCAGGCGCCGAGGAGCCCGGCCAGCAGGCAGAGGACCCAGATGAGGCATGCGATCCGGTTGGGAGGGCCCTCCGGGGTGCAGAGAGGGGGTCCTCAGACAGTCGGAGGGGGTGGGAGGGGCCAGGGAAGGGGTGGGAAGGAGCTGGGCGATATGCCCGGGGGCCCTCGGGGCCCCTGACGCATCCTGGGCCGGGGGCAGGCCCCCGGGGTGGCATCGGACTCACCCTTCTCCTGTACCGTGGTCCAGGTCCCGTCACGTCTGTTTGGGGCTTTTATTCACCCCGGGGGGTGGTTGTTCAGTTCACCCCCACTGGGACTCCACTGTGGTGAACCAGCCGCCCATCACGTCTGAAATCACCCATTGACCCGGATTCCTGGGTTGAATATTTCTCCAGTCACTTTGCTGCCCATCCAACAGGGGAGGATAATCTTCCATCTTTGGGTAATGCTATCCCCCTCACTTATTTAGTAAGTTTGCCACAGCTGATGGCTTTATTTGGGAAACTGAAGGAAAACAAGGCTCCAGGGGCTGACAGGATACCAGCTGAATTTTATCTGCATAAACTTCATTGTTGGGGACCTATTTTAGCAGACTGGTTTAATTCTATCATTTGCTCTCTAGAGATTCCATGCTCATGGAGAGGGAACATTATAGTTCCTATTTTGAAAAAGGGTGATAAAAGCAATCTGAAATCTTATAGGCCAGTTAGCTTAACAAACATTTCAGCCAAGCTTTTTGCTAGGCATCTGCTAAACCATCTCTTAGTCTGGGTTGAGGACTGTCATATTTTACATGAGGCTCAGGTAGGTTTCAGATCTGGGTTCTCCGCTTTAGACCATATCTATATTCTTCAATATCTTTGCCATAAATATGTTCTACGACATAGATCTACCCTTATTTTGCTTTTATTGATCTGTCAGCAGCTTTTGACTCATTGAACAGAGGATTGTTATGGGAAAATTTGGATCATCTGGGATTTGACCCCCCACCTCTTAGAACTAGTAATGACTTATTACAATAACACCTGGGCAAAAGTCAGATATGGTTTCCAAGGCCAACTCTCTAGAGATTTCATTATTGGTATCATTATTGGTATCCTGTTTAAACGTATCCTGTTTAAACTCCTGGTTTTAACGTATCCTGTTTAAACTCCTGGTTTTCACGTTCAAAACACTGCACGACCAAGCTCCCCCTTACCTCTCAGACCTAATCTCCTTATGCACTCCTGCACGCGTTCTCCGCTCTTCCTCTGTCCCCTCCCTCTCTCTCATTTCTCCTGCTCACCTAACCGCCTTTGACCCTTCTCCCTTGCTGCCCCCCATGCCTGGAACTCCCTCCCTACCCACATCCGCCTTGACCCCTCCCTCCGCTCCTTCAAATCCCTCCTCAAGACCCACCTTTTCCTCGCCGCCTTTCCCAATGCCTGCTAGTCGTTCCCTGTATACTTACTATCTGCAGACTGCTGCAACCATCCTGATTGTAACCAAACCAAGCACACGCACCTGAGATTTCACATCCGCTTGAATGTTTGTTTGTCTTCTCCCCTGTCTCTCCCACTGTCCCCTCTCCCTGTCTCCCCCTCCTTGTCTTTTAGACTGTAAACCACAGGCAGGGATTGTGTCTATTGTATGTTTCTGTACAGCACCAAGCTCATGACTGGCACTATATAAATGTTTATAATAATAATAATAATAATTAATTAATTAACTGGTAGAGGGGTTCGGCAGGGATGTCTACTTGCCCCTTTACTATTTAATTTGTATGTCAATAGACTTTTTCAGAGCTTGGAGCAATCAAGTTGTCATCCCCCTCCTGTTTTCAATACTGCTACACCACGCCTGATGCATGCTGACAATGCAGTTCTGGTTTCCAGAACTCCGATTGGTCTTCAAAGAGCTTTAGATACGTTTGCAACAGTATGTGACCACAATCATTTCAATTTAAATCATCTGAAATCTAAAAACTTGTGTTGTGGCAAAAGAAGAAAACTGTATCACTGGCAGGTAAAACATACACCTCTTGAGCTGGTGAAAGAATATAGACATTTAGGGGTTATTATCTCCTCAGCCCCTTCCTGGACTAGGCATCATGGCTTTTTGAGATCTAAAATTTCCTCGGTCATATCTGGAATTTGGAGAATTTTTGCATCTTTTGTTTACAACTCACAGCTTTCGACTGTACATTTATTTGATGCCAAAGTCTGCTCAGCTATTTTGTATGTGGCGGCAGTCTATGAGGCTATGGAAGGGCTTTCTTGTCCCTTTAACAAATTCCTCCATAGACATTTGGGGCTGCCAAAATCAATGCCATCATATTTTCTTAGATTGGAAACAGGTGTGGTCCACCTAACAACTGTGGTCAAGATAGCTATTCTTATTCTGAACTATTGGCTTAAATTAGCAGCCCACTGCCCTAACAGACTTTCTAAGATACGTTATTTCGAAGATTGGGCTTGTTCACTGGAGAATAGATCTCCATGGCTACGTTTTATTGTTGAGTCCTTAGATACTTGTGGGATGGGACATTTATTTGCTGGACAGGATAGGTTTTTCCCATCCCGTGTTAGATCAGAAATTCAGCAGAGGCTCACAAATCTATCTAGACGAGATGATGTGGAAGCTGCCAGATTTTCTAGGATTGCGTCTTCATATATTCTGTGGGCATTGGAAAAGGGACCGACGGTCCTTTTAATTAGTCTAGATCTTCATTATAAGCTTAAGACTGCATTATGTCGCTTACGTTGTGAGCAGATGCCCACAGCTGTTTTAGTAGGGAGACAATGACACTGCACTTGATCCCTGGGAGGGATTGAGACAATAGCATATTATGTTATGGAGTGCAATTATTATTTTGATCTTAGGAAATCACTGCTCCATCCCCTCTGGAAGTGTGTTTCTTATTTGAGTGCTCGAGAGAAGTTGATCTGGCTCTTACAGAATGGTGACCCGTATGTTGTAAGCCAACTGGCCTTATTTGCTTATTAGGCTGAAGTACTTAGGAAAAAGCATCCCCTGATACACATATCCTAACGTGTTTACAACTATGCGTGTGTTATTGTTCTTGTATTCATTTATTTTTGTTATTTACATTGTTGTTTGATAGTTTGTCATTTATTTCTGTGGGCCGGGGGGAAGCCAGAGTCGTCAATAAACTTGAACTTCCACTTGGTCTCGATTTTTCAACTTCCAACACCTATTTTTTTGTTTTCTATCCCAGAAAGTCGAATTTCAATCCCAGAAAGGCAACTTCTAATCCTGTTTGGGGTTTTTTCCCTTTTTTTTCCTTTTTGTCCCAATTTTTTTATTTTCCGTCCGATGTAGCAATCGGTCATTGGAAAATCAAAAAACCGGTAAAGGAAATAACCAGTTGTTCAGGTATCCAAGCAGCCAATCGATACCCAGGTAGCCCATCAGGTATCCGATGCAGTACTCCAAAATGCAGGTGTTACTCATGAGACCTAAATTAAGTACCTGCTTCAGTTCTCCCTCCCCTCCTCATTAGCAAAAGCAGCATTGCCCAGCCTTGCACTGCTTCTCTGCAGCCAGCACACCCCACGGCAGTGAAGCAGCCACTAGTGAGAGATGCCCAGGGTCTAGATAGCCCAGACATGTCCAACAGCTCTGAGAAGAGAAGGGAGGGAGGGATACCCTTGACGTTGGTCCTGGCCAGTGTTAGAACAGTTTCAGGACTTTTGTTTGCAGGTTCACTTTCCCTGTGAAAATCTGCCTTGATGTCCCCACATGCAATTTCATCCCTCATTCCCCCTGCTGGGAGAGTCAGTTGTAAACCCTTCAGGGAGAAGCCTGTCTCTAGTCACAACTGTTCCATGCCAGGTGAGTAATAATCTAAACCTAAAAGGCTTTCACTAATCTCTTTGGGGTATCAGGGAGAATCAAATCCTGACTAAGCAATATTACATTCTTTCCAGCTGATAGCCAGCAGAATACCAGAACAATATCATCATCATCATCATCATCATCATCATCATCATCATCACAGATTGCATAGAAACTGGGTCAGGATTAGAGGATGGTGCAGGTGACAATTCTAAAGATTGGTTCTTCAGCACAGTAGCTGTAACTTGATGGATGATGTGTAGTGATTATGACATTAACAGTGAGGGGCTAGCATAATTTTGGTCATCAGATATAGACTGGAATAGGTAATTCCCGCTGCCCCACTCTCCCTCAAAACAAACAAATAAATAAATTGCAACCAGCCATTCCACCAGCGCTTGAGACAGTGTGTTAATGTATGCGTGTGCCCCCTCAGAAGAGCAAGACGGAAGCAGCTCGTTCCCAGAGCAGCATCCACAGATCAGTCATGCAGAAATCAATAAACCCCAGTTGGGGCCCTCTCAATGAAAATCTTTCCAATGAGCCAAGCACAGTGACAGAGGAAGAAGAATTTGTGTTTGGTTGCAACATGCTGAAACAGAAATGTCAGGAAAGCCCCATACATCATTTGACACTCGCTCTGGCCCAACAATCTGAGGATCAGCCATCATTTCTACAGCTGAAAGGCAAAGAACTCCAAAAGCAGCCCCCTGCCACCAGTGAAATATTGCTGCATTTGTATGTGTGGACTAGGGGGAAGCTATATTCTGTGCCTTCTGATCCTGTGTATAGCTCTGCTCCTCTCTCTCTCTCCCTCTCTCTCTCTCACACACACACACACACACACACTTTGATTTATTTTTTTTGCTTAAGTTATTCTATTTTTCTTTCTCTTCCTTTAAAATATTTGAGCTGCTTTGCCTCTTTCCAAACTATTTAATCTGTTGTCATCACTATAGCAAATATACCCACTCGGTCAGAGCCTTTTTCTAAGAGAATATGTATATGCAGACCTTTTCTAATTCTAATAAAACCATTATAGAGAATGACCTCAATTACGATCCCATTGAAGCTGATGAGAAAACCTCCACCCACTCACGTAAAGAGATCAGGCTTGTACCCAGTGTTCAGTAAATGCTTTTGTTTTATGAAAGCTATTGAACTTTTTGGAAGTATCACTTTTTCCCCTGGATTTAACTTTGCTCTCTCAGCTATATAGTAATGGCAGTGGGCTTGCAAAGTGTCACTGACAGTATTTTAAAACTTGATATACACACAAGAGAAGGAAAAAAAATACTCCAGGCCAAATATTGCTAAGTGTGCTTGCACATGTTACCTGGGAGGGTGGGAAACGTCCATCATAACAATCGCAGCTCTGTTCTCATGGGAATTAGCACACATAGGAATGTACTATTTTGCTTTTCACCCGTGAGAATACCCACGCATGTGACCGGGTCCCCCGATGTAACTCTTACAATCATGGGTGTTTTCACAGGAGAAAAGAGAGACTGTGTGTTCTCGCAGGAGAAAAGTGGGGGGTGGGGGTGAGAGAAAGATGGGTCGGGTCTGGCAGTGACTTACAGCAGACAAGTTATCCTCTTACACTGAGATTTCTCAAATTCTGAAGGAGATGAAAAACTACACTTTCCAGAAACCATTTAGCAAACAGCTGTAAGAGGAAAAGGCAACGAAGCCCCAAAGTGGCCACAAGGGCTCACTGAGTGTCTTATTCATCCACTTAGTTCCTTTCCTGAGGTGGACCTTCCTGTGGCTTGCCAATGCAATGCTGTCCATGTGGGTTTATAGCCGACTTCTTGTTTAAACAGCAAGGTTGTGATCAGTGAGATGACAGGAAAGGCGTCAAAGGGGTCCTGCCCTGGAATCTCTGAAAACCTGTCCAGAAATTTAAACATCAGCTGCTCCGAGAAGAAATTTATCAGGAGTAAAGATGGGATCGCAAGCAGTCCTGGTGAATCTGCTGAACAACAGTAGCAAGTTACAACCGAACAAGAGACTTGACAATCTTGCACTACAGAAATAACGCGTCGCTCCGCACATTTGCATCCGTCCGTCACACAATTCCCTGTCATAGATCCTATTTGCTGTCTCTCACTGTAAAACGAGAAGAAACACGGGATAGGCACTGACTAGAGAGCAATTCAGCAAAGTGTTTTTCATATGCAAAATTACTGGTGAGCAGAATGCCAAACCAGTATTTATTAGCAAATGACAATGCAAGCATATAACCCCTCAGCATCCAGCAGGGGGCTGTTTCAACCTGTTTAGGGGCACTTCGGGGGCAGCAGGGGGGCAGGGGAATCTGTTTTGGTTGCTGTGTGGGCTTTTGTTGTTGCAGGGCTAGAGTGGTAGGGTGGGGGTTGTAGAAAAAGGGGGGTTAGAAAAGGGGGGTGG
>QEPC01006398.1:513439-527887 GCA_003113815.1 Sphenodon punctatus
CTACCCCCACCAGTGGGCACCCCCCTCCGTGTGTGGATTCTCGGGGCACGTGTGATACGGGTGTGTTGTGGGGGGCTAAGGGGTTGCCTTTGCAACCAGCACACTCGAGAGGGGGCACTCTTCGGGCCTTGCTGTCTCCCCCCCCGATGATGATATAGGCCGCCGCTTATCCCAAAGCCAGCGGCCCTATTCCAACCTGAGGGGTGTCCTTCCTTACTATTGTGGTGCCCCCTCACGAGCGTGCAGGAGAACTTTAAGACCAGGTAGCTGTTTCGTCAGGTCCACCTTCCCTCTTCCCCCATCCCCCCTAACAGTGACAAGAAATTAAGCAGAATGATAAGCAGAAGAGTTTCTGTCCCTCTTTATATTATTTTTTATTATGATTATTGGGGGAATGGGTCATGGGACTAGGCTCAGGGGAGGTTGCTGGCTTGAGGATGGGGCAGGAAACAAAGGTACCAAGGATTCATTATTTCTCCCGGGCTGTGCTAAGCTCTGCTGGGCTGGGCCTGGAGAGGAGACTGCAGTTCTGAGACAGTGGCAGCCCCTGCAGGTGGGGAGGGCTCATTACAGGCTCCCCAAGCAGGCGGCTAAGCTGAGTCAGAGAGTAGCCCAGCTGCAAACTGGATCCGTGCTGCAGTTTTAGGGGCCCAGTTCAAGACCTCGGATATTATGTTTTTCAGGAAATGTTGGGTTCACTCAAAACCTGAATACAGAGACCTAGCATTTTTATTTCAAATATGGAAGCTGAAAAGGACTTTTTGTTGTTGTTTGTGTTTTTTCGAAACCCAAATGCACAACCCTAATTTTTATACAGTTTAATGGGTTTTATCTTTGTATTTTATATGTATATTTCTGATGTTAGCTACCCTGAGCCTTCAAGGAAGGGCAGGGTACAAATCTAAATAAATCAATTCAATCCTATGGTGCTATGAATGCAATGATGAATGAGGCTACATGAGTAGCAACTCAACACACACATATTAAACCCTTGCTACGAGGATGCTGGTCACATCATCCGCTCTATGTACCACTCCATATTTTGCTAATTGCTTAACATACCTTGTGAATGAGCCCTACCCGGACACCCACAATAAGAGCATGGCAGCCGTGTTCGTTAGGGACTGAGGGAGTCATGCTCTGAAATGTACTTTTAGAGCTGATTAAAAGTATTAAATTCCCTCTCCATTCTTATTGATGGGGTCACCAAAATTCCCTTTCCATTCTTATTGATGGGGTCACCATCCGTCCTGTCCCCCAAGCCTGTAGCTTGGACTTCGTCTTCGACACTCACCTTTCCTTCAAACCTTACATCAACTCTGTTGCCAAGTCCTGTTGTTTTGCCCTCCGTAATATTGCACGGGTTTGCCCCTTTTTCTCTGTCTCCTCAGCCAAAACCCTTGTTTACGCCATGGTCATCTCTCACCTTGACTACTGCAACCTCCTCCTTGCTGGCCTCCCCTGCTCTCATCTGTCCGCCCTTATTTCCATCCAAAACTCCGCTGCTAGGATCATCCACTCGGCCCGTCGCTTCGACCACATGAAGCCCCTCCTCTCCTCACTTCACTGGCTCCCCCTTCCCGCACGCATCCTTCACAAACTCCTGGTATTTACTTACAAAACCCTTCACAACCTGGCTCCCCCTTACCTCTCAGCCCTTATCTCCTTACACACTCCTGCATGCACTCTCTGCTCCTCCTCTGTCCCCCTCCCTTGCTCTCCCTCGTCTCCCCTGCTCACCTAACCGCCTTTGTCCCTTCTCCCTTGCTGCCCCCCATGCCTGGAACTCCCTCCCTGCCCACATCTGCCTCACCCCCTCCCTCCACACCTTCAAATCCCTCCTCAAAGCCCACCTCTTCCTCGCCGCCTTTCCCAATGCCTGTTAGAACTTCCCTCTCAATACTTACTGTCTGCCCTCCCCATTGACTCCTACCTAACTGCAACCAAGTCAAGCACGTGCACCCGAGACTTCGCATCCGCTTGAATGTTATTTATCCCTTGTCTCTCTCTATGTCCCCTCTCCTTGTCTTCCCCCTCCGAGTCTATTAGATTGTAATCTGTAGGCAGGGACCACATCTATCTCATTGTTCTGTAAAGCACCAGGTACGCAGCTGGAACTATTCAAATGCTAATGCTAATAATAATAATAATAATAATAATAATAATAATAATAATAAATAAAGTGAAACTTGGGTCACCACCACAGATACTGCACTACTTTTAAATCTATCTCTTGGATTCAACTGTGCATTTTAAGTCTTTGTCTAGACACTGAAGACCTAAGTAAATAATATTTAAATCATTAATCCTTCTAAGAACCTGATGTTCTTTGCTGGCAAGTTCTAATGAGATTTCTCCACTAGGGAATAGCACACATCCCCTCATGAATCTGAAATAAAAGTACAACATCACAAGGGCTATAAAGGAACCAAGTACCAAGGTTAAGCCCTTGTCTTTATGGGATGTAAGTCTGACTAATGTTAAATGTTGAGAATTAAGGGGTTATGGATTCAAAATGTTACAAACGGAGACAAAACATGTCTTTATAGAAAGCTCATCATGCAAAGGATTACCAAATATTTTGTAGGAAGTGATAAAATGGAGATTAGTTCCCAGAGCAGGTTATATTAGCAACTCATTCCTTATGGGAAATTTGTCTGCCCTGTACCATTGTCTCTTCTCTCTTGTAGCTTCTTTTACAAAAATCTCAACATTAATTTTAATGGATGGAGGGTTGCACCCTGAGCTGTCAAACTAGAGGTGATCCTTCATCATTTTAAAAAAGAAGCTAACAGCGATCATGATAGAAGGCAGACTAGAACCCAGAACACTCGGCATAACAGCTACAAAGCTGGCAACATGCAGCATCCTTCTCTTGCTGCCTCACATGTATTATGTAGCCCTGGGTGGGGAAAAATTTTCCTTTGACCCATTGGTTACTGAACAGGAGGTTTCTCTAGCGATCAATAGGCTCACAATGGGGAAGGCCCCCGGGGCAGATGGAATTCCACCAGAGCTCTTTAAGAGTCTTGCTTCTGGTATTAGCTAGATTTTTTACTTTGATAAATCACACTGGAGAAATTCCACATGCTTGGGCCAAAGCTATTATAGTTCCCATTTTCAAGCGAGGAAGTATCCTAGACCCAGCTTGTTATAGTCCAATAAGCCTCCTGCCTGTAATTAGCAAACTCTATGCAAGAACTCTTTTGGCAGCCCTTGAAAAATGAATGGAGATCGATCACCCTTTGCATGAGGAGCAATCAGGTTTTAGTAGTTCTAAATCAACTATCACCAATTGTTTTGTCTTGAGACACCTTATAGACAAGTATGTGGCAGTGAGGCAGAGAAATCTTTTTGTTGCCTATATAGATCTTACAAGGGCTTTTGATTCAGTCTGTAGAGAACTTCTGTGGAAGAAGTTAAAGAAAATGGGGATGCCTACAGAACTGTTGGAATTAATCATGAAATTGCATGAGACGACTAAAGCAATGGTAAGGATGAGTTCCAAAGGGGATGCTACCGAGAAATTTTTATTAGGAAAAGGGGTAAGGCAGGGATGCCTATTGGCCCCCCTCCTTTTTAATCTGTACGTAGATGATCTAGTTCCTACGGTAGGGGCAGCAAATCCAGCGCCTCCGAGAATAAGAGAGAGGGAGATATCTATAATGCTATATGCAGATGATATCGTTCTTGTTTCGCAGACAAGGAAAGATCTGCTACAAATGCTAGTGGCATTGTATAGCTTTTGCCAGCAGAATGCATTAACAATCAATATGGAAAAATCAAATGTGATGGCTTTTGGTAAATCACACAGAGCATATAGATGGTATGTTGGGGGGGCAAGAGCTGTTCCCAACCCTGCACTATACATACCTGGGAGTGATTTTTTCTTATGGAAAAAACACAATGACGGACAGATAGCAAAGGCAAAACGAGTAGCCGGAGGACTGTTAAAACTAAATTTGATGGCCTCTCAGCGGCCCCTCTTCAATGGTTGCTAGATATCTTTAGAATAAAGGTTGTTCCCAGCCTACTCTATGGAGGGGAAATAACCGCAGCCTCTAGTAGGCCTCTAGTAGGCTGGAAGTCCCGCAAAACTTTTTTCTTCGCAGCATTTTAGGGGCCCCTAAAGCATCCCCCCTTACTATGTTAAGAGTGGAGACAGGGACACTATCAGTTTTTTCCCAATTGTGCCTCAGGGTCTTCTCCTTTTGGAAGAATATAATGAAAGGAAATTCCAATTTGGCTACTGATTGTTATTTAGAAGAAAAGGAACATGTGGGATCTCCCCAATATCCATGGATAAAGAATTTAAAGCACTTGACAAGTGTTATAGGTCTCCCGATGGAAGAAGACAGTCTGCCTGACAGCAGAACCTCTAAGCGGGAGTTAAAGGAGAAAATAAAAGACTGGGCCAATAATAGGGATCTTGAACTTTTACAACAAAATACAATTTCAGTGTATTACCCTTGGGTTAAGACCTCGGTGAAATTAGGATTTTACTTGGAAAAAATCCAGGATTCTAGGCTTTTTATGTTATTTAGTTTTAATTTGTTTGAAACGACCGAAGTTATGGGTAGGAGGGAGGGCATACCAAGAGCAAGGAGGACGTGTATGTCATGCCCATCGGTAGTGGAGACACTGCCCCATATAGGGTATTTTCAGACGTTACGTGGTCAATGTCCACCACAGTCAATTCCCTGTGGTGACTTGGACCACGTAACATCTGTTGGGGGGAACGTATGTTCCCCCCCAGATGTTACCACGGCGTGGGATCACATTCACCACGCGAGCAGCCGAAGTGGCGAGGCCGGAGGCCGTCGCGTGTTGAAGGTGATTCCCTGCCCTGGTGACCCGGATGGCGGCCACAGCCCGGAATCCCCGCAGGGATTCTGGCCCGTGGCCATAGTGGGCGAGCGCTGCGGCACATTGGCCGCGGTGGCCGCCCGTCTCCCCAGAGGGTGGGCGGCGGGGAGCGTGGAGGGGGCGGGGCCGTGCGGCCGCACATTGCACCGCATGGCCCCGCCCCCTCCCCGATTCCCCGCTGGGATCCCCCAGCACGTCTATTAGGGCGTGACGGGTCATCCCGGTGGGGGATCATTTCATTGATTTTGTGATGGGGCCAATTGGCCCCGTCATGACTGAAAATACCCATTGGGTGATTTCAGATGTTACGAGATCACGCTGAACCACACTGAACCACGCTCAACCCCCCCGCGGGGCCAAAGGGCCCGGAACGTCTGAACGGCGTGCGCCAGATGTTCATCACGCTCAATACCCACATGGGGTCAGGTTCAACCACGCTTCCCGGGCTAGCCGGGGGAAGGTCTCGGGAAGCGTGGTCAAACCAACCCCCACAGGGAACCAAGCAAAAGTAACGTCTGGACGCCAATCCCCCAGCGGAACCAAAAAAATGGAGCCCCGGCCGGGGACGAGGCACGCAGCGTCGCTGCCAGGCAACCAGCACCAACACAAACACCGGAGGGAGATTTAAAGCGAGAGCAGCAGCAAGCAAGCGTGGCGGGATGGAGCGAGGAGGGAAGCGGAAGAGAGCGGAGGCACGAACAGCGACAGCGGCGGGACAGGAGGCGGAGGACGTGCAGCCAGGCCCAGCGATGCAGGCGGAGGGGGCACAGGTGCAGGAAGGGGGCACACGGGAGCACCCGACCAGGGAGGCGCCCCGGGAACACCAACCACAGCTGCAGCCGGGTCGCGCCGCCCCGGGGACAGCGGCCGGAACAGGCCCACAGGAGGCACCCAGGAAACGGGTAAGGGCACCCACTGGGAGGGGAACAGGGGGCACAGGGGAACCCCCTGTGGAGGGGGCCGGGGGGACCCCGGGCGGAAGGCAGGGGGGCAGGGGGACCCCGGGCGGAGGGCAGGGGGGCAGGGGGCCCCCGAGAGGGCCCACACCCTCACCCAGCAACCAACCACCCCCCTTCCCCCCCCCAGACACGAAAGTCGGCCCGGGCGGACGAGCCCCAGGAGGAGCCCGGCCCCCGGCCCCCGGAGGCGCACCCCCAGGAGGAGGTGGAGGAGGAGCACAGGCAGGTGCAGCAGGAGCTGCACCGGGAGGAGGAACAGCAGGGGCCCAGCCGGAGGAAGGCCTATCACAGAGGGGGACAGTGGGGCCTCCAGGAGACCCGGGACTTCATACGGATCTGGGGGACCCTCGAGTACCAGGTGGAGCTCGCAATAAACCAGCGCAACGAGCATGTCTACCGGGACATCGTGCGCGACATGGAGGCGGCGGGGCACGAGCGCACTGTCAACCAGTGTCGCTCGAAGGCCAAGGAGCTCAAGAGGGGGTACAAGGCCCTCAAGGACAATAACAGCCGCTCCGGCCACGGGGCCCGCACCGCCCCCTACTACGATGCCCTGGACCGCATCCTTCACATGAAGGGCTCCATCGTTGCCCCACGCCTGGTGGGCAGCGCTGTGGTCCAGGGCAGGGAGCGGGCCGAGGTACCCCCTCCCCTCGCCGCCCGCCCGGTAGACACGAGCTCAGGGGACCCCCACCCCCAGGAGGACCACCCGGGACCCGCAGAAGCCCCAAGGCCCCCCCCCAGCAGCAGCCCGGAGACATCCCAACGCCGGGCCGGCCAGGCGGAGTCGGAGGTCGGCACCTTCACCACCCTCAGCCAGTGGTCCCAGGGGGAGCACTCCCAGGGTGAGGCGCCGGGCTCCGAAGGCTCGGAGACGGACATAGAGGGTAAGCGGGCCCCCAGGGCAGGGGGGGGCAAGACCAGGGGGCCGGTGGCAGGGGCGGGGGTGGGGGCCCTGCTGCAGGGGCCACAACCAGCCCCCTTCACCCGCTCCCCCCTCTCCCGCCCGCAGGACATGGGGAGCCCCAGGACCGGGCCAGCGAGACGGTGCAGGCCCCCGCGGAGGGCACAGGAGAGCAGGTGCCGGACCCAGGTAAGGCGGGAGGGCTGGGATGGCGGGA
The DNA here is from genome assembly GCA_003113815.1 of Sphenodon punctatus. NCBI lineage: Eukaryota > Metazoa > Chordata > Lepidosauria > Sphenodontia > Sphenodontidae > Sphenodon > Sphenodon punctatus. The sequence goes on from QEPC01006398.1 coordinate 520,386, forward strand.
GGGCCCCCCGGGCGCCAGCCCAGGGGGGCCTCCGGCCTCAGTGGGGGAGGGGGGGCAGGGGGCCCCGGGACCCGACCCCGCTAGGGGACAGGGCCCTGCACTGACCCACCCGCCCATTTCCACAGGGCAGCCCCCGCGCGCGGCGCCTCCGCCGGCCGCAGCCCCAGCCCAGCGGATGCGGGAGTACCGGGCGCGGGTCCGCAGGCGCAGGGAGGAGCAAGCGGAGGACATCGTCCGCAGGGCGGAGGAACAGGGGGAGCGCATGATCGCCTCCGTGGACCGCATGGAGGCGGCCATAGAGCGGTCCATGGAGAAGGCCCTGGAGACAGACCGCCGGCTGGAGGCGGAGGTGCGCCTGGAGCGGAGGCGGGAGCGCCGGGAGCACCAGCGGCAGCAGGGGCTGCTCAGGGGCCTCCGGCAGGACATACAGGGCATGGTGCGGGAGCACAGTGCAAAGATGGACAGGTCCCACGACATTGGGACCTCCCTGCTCCTGCATGCGGGCACCATGTGTGCCTACGTGATGGCCGGCGCACCTCCGGGCGCCCTGCCCGCCCAGGTCCCCATGCCGGGCCCCTCGGCGCCCCCGGGCCCAGCCCTGCCGCCCCTGGCGCCCCCCCGGCCCCAGGGCCCTCGCATGCGCCTCCCAGTGCCCCCGGGCCTCCGGAGGGTCCAGCCCCCCCGGGGCGCGACCGGGGCACCGGGCACAGCTGCCCATCCGCCGCCCGGCCCCCTGCCGGGGCCGGGACCGGCCCAGGACACGGCAGGGGACACGGACAGTGGGGGGGAGGGGAGCTCCCAGAGCTCGGTGGGCCCAAGCGGCCGCACGAGGGGTCGGCCCAGGAAACGCGGGGGGATGGTGGGAAGGGGGGGGAGGGGGAGGGCCACATGAGGGCGGGTGGTGGACGGGGTCACGGGCACGGGGGTGGGGAGGGGGCACAGGGTGATTGTGTGAACTGTGTGGGCAATAAAGTGTTGTAAAGAGACAGTTGTCCCCGGCCCGTTTGTGGGGGGGACAGGGCTGTGGGACCGCGTGTACAGGGGCATGGGCACGGAACGGGGGGTGGGGCCCCCAGGGGCGGGAAGGCCCTCACAGCGGGCCCCCCCGGGCGATGTGGGTTGCAAGGGCGTTCCGGATCCTTTTGGCATACCGGTACTCCCGGGGGTTCCCTGCGTTCACGTACAGGGGAACAGGACCGGGGGGCCGGTGGGGCTCGGGGTACTCCAGGGCCGCCCCCTCGGTCTCGCACACATTGTGCAGAACGCAGCAGGCACCGATCACCAGGGCGGAGGTGGGGACGGTGAAGTCCAGGCGGCCAGCTATACTCCTCCAGCGCTGCTTCAGGGCCCCGAAGGCACGCTCCACCACGGTCCGGCTCGCACACAGGCGGGTATTGTATACCTGCTCCGCAGGGGTGCTCGGGACAGGGTAGACCTTCATCAGCCAGCGGGTCAGGGGGTAGGCGGGGTCCCCCAGGATGCAGGGGGGCATGGGAACCCCCTCGATCCACCTCATGCCCATGTCCGCGAAGTCCCCCCGGTACATGCGGGCATAGAAGGGGGAGATGGTCATGATCCTGGCGTCGTGACTCCGGCCGGAGTTGCCCGTGTAGATGTCTATGAAGCGGGCCCGGTGGTCCACCACCCCCTGCAGGTGCAGGGAGTAGTATCCGTGCCGGTTCACATACTCCAGGGCCTCCCCCGCGGCCGGGCGCAGGATCTCGATGTGTGTGCCGTCCACGGCTCCGATGCAGTTCGGGAAGCCCCCGGCCGCGAAGCCAGCCATCACAGCGCCCTGGTCCAGGAGCTGGATGGTCCTGTCGAGGAGCACGCCCTCCACAGCCTCGCACACATCCCGCACGATGCAGGCGACCGTGCTGAGCCCCACCCCGAAGTGCTGGGACACGGAGCGGCAGGAGTCGGGCGTTGCGAGGGCCCAGACCCCTATGGCCACCCGCTGGACCATGGGGATGGGCTCCCGCATGGAGGTGTGCTGCCGCTCCAGCCAGGGCGTGAGGAGCTCCGCTAGGCGCAGCAGGGTGGCCTTGCCCATCCGGAAGTGGGACCCCCACTCGGCCTCCCCCCAGTGGGCCTGGGCCCGCTCCCACCAGGCCTGGGGCCGCTCCGTGACCCATAGGCTCCGCGCTATGGGCATAGCCAGCAGCGCTGCCCGGCGGAGGGTCTGCGTTGCCCAGCGGAACCGCCTCGCGGCCCCTCGGAGCGCAGCGGGCCGGGTGAGGCTCCGGCAGGCGGCCAGCCACGCCCCCCAGGCCCGGCGCCGAGCCCTGAGCCGGGCACGGACTCTCCTGCGGGCCTGCTGGCCCCGGAGGCGCACGCCAGCCCGCAGGGCCAGGACATAGCGCAGGCGGACGGCCAGGTGCACCCTCTCGGTCAGGAGGCACAGCTGCTCAGTGTGGTCACGGTGCCACTCAGCCGCGAGCGCGAGGAACATCCAGTTCCCACCTGCCCTATCGCGCTCCATGGTGCTGGGGCCCCGGTGGGGGCTGGGAGCGCTTATGGCGGCCCGGTGCTGGTGGCTCCGCCCGGGGGTCGGCCTCGCGGGCCTGCGCGCGCCCTGTGCCGGTGCGTTCCGGCTGCTCCCGCCCCCAGCACCCCGGGCCCCCTCCCCTCGCTGTTTGTAGCGGGATGGCCTTGAAGGTGCGATTAGGCAGACAGAGAGCTCGCTGTTGTTCTCTGCAGCTGTGCCGGGCCCGCACCCTACGCCTCGCTCTGTTGTGCTACAATGTTGCGGTGCGGGCCCGTGTTCCCTGTCCCGGGGGCCGGGCCGAGCCTCTCCCGGCCCTGGGCAGTCTGTGTGCCCTCCGGGCTCCGTGTCCCATTCCCTGTTGTGCTGGACCATGGCTGGCTGCCCATCCATGGGGCTCCCGCTGTCCGGCCCCCAAGGGGCCCCCCATATCTGGGCCTTCCGCGAGACCATGTCTCTGTGCGACCTGTGGCACACCCCTGCCGTGCAGCTGCTCCTGGCCGGCCCGGGGAGCCGTGCAGGTGCCTACGAGAGCCTGAGCTCCGGGCTCCGTTACTTTGGCCATGTGGTGAGCGCCCGTGATTGCCGGCTGCATGCGGAGGCCCTGGGGCTGGCTCGTTTCCCCGAGGGGCGCATCCCGGAGGTGCTGTGCGCCCATGTGCCCTGGAGCGCCTCGGAGACCGTGTCAGCGCTGGTGGTGTGTGGTCTGGGCGCCTACTCGGAGTGCCTGGCCGAGGGTGGCCCTGCCTTGGCCGTGAGCTACTTCTCCTGTGTTCACGGGGCCCGTGGGTACCAGCGCACCCGTGGGGCGGCGTTCCAGCGGCTTCTGGAGCTGGGGCATCTTCCGTGGCCCCCTTCTGCTGCCTGCTGTGTGCCGGAGCCCTCCGCGGTGGAGATGTCATCCCTGTTGGCGGTGTGGGCGCGTGTGGATGTGCAGCTGGCCCTCACCATGCCCGATCCCTTCGAGGCCTACTACCTGATCGCCCACTACATGTCCTTGCAGGGGTACCGCCGGGGCATGCTGCACTGGCCCCACCTGGTCCACCGGGCGGGCCACCCGGGCCCTCGGGCCAGCGGGGCCCCCGGCAGCGGCCCGTGAGCCCCGCGTCGCTGGCCTGCCCCCCCCGGCGTGGTGCCCCCGTGTGGGCTCCCGCCCCGGCCCGGGGGGGGGCCCTGGTCCCCGCTGGCCGCTCCCGACCTGCGGACCCCACCTCGGTGAGCTCCCGCCCGCCTCGCTGCTTGCTGCTGCCCCTGGCCGTGGTCCTGGGCCCCCTCCATCCCCGTGACTCCGTGGGTGCTGCCTGAGCGTCGCTGGTGCTGCGGAGGAGCACCGCTGGACCCGGCTGCCCTGCCTGTGCCAGCCTTTGACTGTGGGGCCCCCTTCCTCCTCCTCCTGGCGCCCCTCCGCCGGCCTCGCTGTGCTTTGGGGGCCCCCAACGTGCCTTGCTCCGGGGGTCCGCCCCCCCCCCCCGAGACTGCCTCTGTTCCTGTGGGGGCACCTCCTTGGACTGGACTGGACTGGGGTGGTGTGGGGGTGGGGGTTGCTGCTGTCCGTGCCTTGCCCCGTGGTGGTGCCCCCCCCCCCCCTGCCGGTGTTCCGGGTGGGGCGTTCCGGGCGCCCCTTCCCCCCTTCCCGGCCTTTCCCTGGTGTGAGTGTGTGTGCCCGGGCGTGTGGCCGTGCATTGTGCCCTGCTGCGGGACCGCTGTGTGAGCCGGCTGTCAGCCTGTTCTCGCTCTTCCCCCCTCCCTTCCCGTTTCCCTTGTGTGGGCGTTCCCTTGAGTGCCTTGTGGCTTCGTTTGCCCTCAGTCGGCCATGTCTGTGTCCCGCCCCTGCCCGGTGCCTTGTGGGGGTTTAGCGCCCGCCGGGGGTTCGGCTGCACGTCTGTTGTGCTGCCACGGGCCGTGATGGTGCGGCCCGGTTCCGGGCCGTGGTCCCGTTCCCGGCACGTCTGTTTGGGTCGTTTTCCAACCCCCGGGCGTGGTTGCGCTGTTCGCCCCCCCTGGTGGTTCGCTGTGGTGAACCGGCCGCCCGTAACGTCTGAAAGTACCCATAGTCTTGGAGTGCCCCAGGTATGCTGTCCATAGGGATCTTTGGATCCAACCGGTGCTGGACGAGGGCACCCTGGGTCACCCAAAATCTTATGAGGAGCTTTTAAGTTTATCAGATGAAGTCCATATTAAAGCGATTTCAATGTTTTTATTAATAGTGACCCAAGAATGCAAGGCAGTGTGAAATTAGTTAACTTACTGGGTATGGCACTGCTTTGCAGGTGAATGTATATACTAGATAATGACTTCCTTTTGGTTTGATTATTCTCCTTTGAGTTATACGCCTTTTATAGTGTTATGATATCTTCCTTGTTTTTACCCTTAATTTGATGTATTGTGAATAGCAAATATTTGCTGAACTAATAAATAAATTATATGATATGGTATTATGGAGACCTGTTTGTACACTGAGTCGGGACCTCTATTGTCTGACCTTGTTCCTGCTGGGTACTCCATGCAGCATCAGTCATGGCTAGAGGGACAGAGTGGTGGTGTAGCCATTGTTTTTATGGAATCATGGTCTGTCAGGAGGTATCCAGTGCAACCAATGCCGGGTATTGAGGGTCTCCATCCTGTGATCAATGTGGCAGGAGACAGATTAGGGGTGCTGCTGGTATACCATGCACCTACCTGTACGGCAGCATCCTTACATGCTCTGACGGAGCTGGTGTTGGAGGTGGCATTGTAGTCCCCAAAGACATTGGTCTTTGGGGTCGGGGACTTCAATATGCACGCCAACAGAGCGTAAGTTCATGGCTGCCATGGCAACCATGGGCCTGTCTCAAGTAGTTACCGGCCCGACACATGATGGGGGACATACCTTGGATTTGATTTTTTGCACTGGCCTTGAGGCAGGGGGTCCGTTGGTGGGGGATATGTTCAATCAATCAATCAATCAAATTTTAATTTATACCCCACATTCTTTTGCCAAAGGTGACTCGAGGCGGTTTACAACATAATACATACTTCATAATACATAATAATACATAATAATACACAAAAAATGGTGCACTAATGCACCAAAAAAATTCAAAAATCCAATAACAACTAATTTACTTCCCTTTCACTATTGTTCCCTTTCCCTATTGTTCGGGCACTGCCCACCCATCTCACCTGGAGGCAACGCACCCCACCCCCTCTCCCCGGGGGCTCCCTCTCCCACCAAGAGTCCCCATTCCCTATTAGTCGGGCACTGCCTCCCCCTCACAGGGAGGATTCACACACACCCACAGGTCACCCCCCATACTCTCACTAGGAGGGTTGACCCTCACCTCCTAACCCAATCCCCTTGCCCTCCATCCTCATACGGCATATGCCTAATTCACCACCACCACCAAACCCCTTAAAAACACAAAGTTCAAAGCTAAAAAATGTAAACCTCCCGCCCCTGGTGCAGCTGGTCTCAGCCTATCCGAGACCTATCCAACATCCTGGCCACCATAGCTCCCACAAATGGCCCAACCAACAGCCGACACCCTTTGGGTGTCGCCCAAGGGCTGGTGGCCCCAGGACCTAGTCCTTATAGATATACCTGTAGGGGCGAGAGGAGAGGAAGGGTATCAGGTGGCAATCCTCTCTCCCACTGCTGCCAAATGAGCAGCCCAGCCCAGCAGCAAAGTCCCCGTCCTCAGGGCCCAGCCCTTGCAGATACACCTGTAGGGGGGAGAGGAGAGGAAGGGAGTCAGGTGGCAATCCTCTCTCCCTCTGCTGCCAAATGAGCAACCAAATGTTAGCTGAGCCCTTGTCATGGACTGATTATTACCTCCTGCAGACTTGTTTCCCGGCACACGTTGGCCCCCAAAGAGGTGTAGAACCAGTTTAATTGGTTCGCCCCTAGATACTGAAGGTTCTGGAATGCCCTTGGGGAATTGCCCTCAAATCTTGACAACTGTCCACTCGATGACCTTGTTACCTTTTGGAACACCTTGTTGACTGAGGTCATTGGCTGGACGGCTCCCAGGCGTCCGTTTCCCCAGCATCGGCACCACAGGCTTTCCTCGTTTACCAAGGAACTGCGGCAGCTGAAGCAGGAGGGGTGGCGGTTGGAGCGACGGTGGTGCCAATCTTGTACTGAAACTGATAGATTGCAACATAGAGCTAGTTTACGAGCCTATGCCATTGCTATGCAGACAGCAAAGAAGGAATTCTTTGCTACCCTTATAGCATCTGCGAAGTCTCATTCAGCGGAGCCTTTCTGGGGGTGAGGGGGCTGTTCAGTCTGGCCTCCCTCCATCTGGAACTTGAACCATCAGATGCCTGCTGTGACCTGCTTGTTGACTATTTCACAGATAAAATCACCCGGATTCACTGTGACTTCCAACACCGCGCTTTATACAATGGGAGAACCAGAGGCTGTGGAAACCCCGCCTTGTCTGGTTTCATGAGATCGGTTTCAGTGGGTGTCACCCTCTGATGCAGAGGATGCTCTTGGGGCTGTCAGAGCCACCTTTTGAGAACTAGATCCATGCCCATCCTGGCTGGTTAAGGCCATTCGGGAGACATTAGGGCCATTGCTGGCGCAGGTGGTAAATGCCTCCCTTCAGGAGGGCAGGGTGCCGAGCTGCCTCAAGGAAGTGGTGGTGTGGCCTCTGCTCAAAAAACCATCACTTGGCATTGACGCCCTTGCCAGTTATCGGCCTGTGTCTAATCTTCCCTTTTTAGGGAAGATTGTTGAACGTGTTGAGGCTCGGCACTTGCAGAAGCATCTGACTAAAAACAGTTTCCTGGGTTCCTCGCAGCCCGGCTTTTGTCCTGGTTTTGGTACTGAGACTGCGCTTGTGGCTTTGGTCGATGACCTCCACCGAGAATTGTATCGAGGTCAATCAACTGATTCTATTTTTATTTTTATTTTACAAAGAAAGTTTTTTGATTTTTCAAAAATACATCTGGTGCTAATAACATATACATTTTTGACAGGTTCTTTTTAACAAACTTTCCCAATAACCCTTCCCTCCCCCCCCCCCCCCCC
>QEPC01006398.1:528364-540544 GCA_003113815.1 Sphenodon punctatus
ACCCAGAAGACACCGGGGCAGGGAGGGAGGCAGACATGGCCGACTGAGGGCAAAGGAAGCCAAGAGCACCAGAAGGCAATGCCCACACAAGGGAAACGGGAAGGGAGGGTGAGGAGGGAGAAGAGAGGCAGAGTCAGCACACGCAACAGGCACAGGGAAGTTAAGGACACAAAGAACAGAGACCACACACACATGCCCGGGCACAAACACACCCCAATGGGAAAGGAAGGAATGGGGGAGCACACCAGGAAGGTCAAGACACACAGCACCACAGACATGGGGGGGGGAGCCTCGGGCCAAGGAACGGGAGGGGACCGGGCCAGGAACAGGCCAGGACACGGTGAATGGTGCCCAGAACCCCACTGACAGCACAGGCAGCACGGGCCACCCAACAGCAACACAGACAGCCCAAGTCACAGGGGTCCCCACAGGGACAGAGCAGGGTCACAGGGGGAGGGCACACAAGCCGGGGAAGGCACCAGAGTGGCCCGAGGCAGGTTCAGATGGAAAGGATCCCCCTCGCTGATGCAGAAGCATGGCTGGGGATGGAGGCGAGCAGGAGCCTGTGGGAAGCACATGCACACACACACACACCCCAGAGGAAACCGGGAGGTGCTGTCAAGTGGCCCCAGGTCCCGCACAGTCACGGAGGCACCCAGGAGGCAGGGGGGGCAGACTCAGACACAGGTGAGCGGGCGGCTGTGCAAGGGAGGGGTACACCACGGGGAGAACCGGTAGCATTGTCAGGCAGCAGGAACCAGCCAAAGGGGGGGCCAGGCATGGAGAAGCACACCACAGGCAGCGAAGGACAGGGGGTGCCCATGGAGGGGGCACAGCGACACAGGAGAACAGAATGGAGGCAAGCTACCGAGCCACAAAAGCAGTGAGGCTGGAACGGCATGGAGCAAGCGGCCTGTGCCCCGATCTGGCAGGGAGGGGCAGGGAGCACACATTGGGGCTGTCATCCATGACACTGAAGACACAGGGGGCCTCACAGCCAGCTGCACGGGGTCACAAAGAGGGCTGGGACCAGTTGGCCCACCAGATGCACATAGTGGGGCCACTGAAGCATGCCTCGGCAATAGTCCACCCCGCCATGTGGTGGGCAACGAGGTAATAGGCCTCAAATGGATCCGGCAAGGCGAGCCCCACCTGAACATCAGCACGGGACCACACAGCAGCCAGCACTGCCAGCTCCAGTCCAGTGGGCTCCGACAAGGTATAGTCTGAAGCTGGGGGCCATGGCAGGTGCCCAAGCTCCAACAGGCGGTAGTACGCCACCCCACGCGACCGCTGGTAGCCACGAGCCCCGTGGATGCAGTCAAAGAAGGTAACAGCCAGGGCAGGGCCCCCCTCCTCCAGACAGGTCATGAACCTGGCCAGGCTACACACTGAGAGGGCAGACACGGTCTCCACCATGGACCACAACACATGTGAGCACCTCATCTCCGGAACGCGCCCATCGGGAAAGGGACAGAGACCCAGCGCCTCTGCATGGAGCTGACAATCGCAAGCACCGGCCTCATAGCCATAGTACTGAAGGCCAGGGCTCAGACTCGCATAGGCACCAGAGAGGGTATCCGGGCAGCACAGTAGCAGGGAGGTGATGACAAGAGGCAACCAGCTGCAGACCGCACTGACGGGAGCGCAGGTGCACCCAGGGGAGGGGCGCTGTCTGCAGGCACACACCAACCGGTGGGTGAGCCACTCCCCTGTCCCCCTTCCTGTTACCATGCAGCAGAAAATAAGGCTGTTGTTGTAGCTACACCTCATGTTTCTTGTCCATACCGTGCCCCCTTGTGCCCTTCCCCCTCCCCCCGCCTCACTTGCCCTCCGCTCTCCACTCCCTTCCCTCTTTCCCCATCCCACCACATTCCCCTGCTGCTGTGTGACCTTTAAATCTCCCTCCCCGGTCTGTGTGTTGCGCGTTGCCTGGCAGCGATGCTGCGTACTCTTGCCATGGCTGGGGATCCTGCATTCTGATTCCGCCTGGTGGTTGGCATTCAGTCGTTACTTTTGGCGGTTTCCCAGTGGGAATTGCTTTCACCACACTTTTGGGGATGGTCCCGTCCCGACCTCTGGAAGTGTGGTTGGCTTTGGCCCCTGCGGGTGATTGACTGTGGTGAACTTCTAGATGCCGTCGATCAGACATTCCGGGCTCTTGGGCCACATCGTGGGATTGTCTGTGGTTCACTGTGGTTGACTGTGATCTCGTAACATCTGAAATTACCCAAAGTCTCAGAAGAAGGTCCTTTTCAGTTAAGGTTTTTTGCAGTTTCCAATTTTTTGCTATAATCTGGAGTGCTGCCAGTCTAACCTGGTTACACACACAGATTATTTCTTTTCTAATATCAGTTTTTGGGGAAATTCCCAATAGTCCTATAATTGACCTAAATGAAAATACAGTGTCCGCAATCTCATTCATATATCTCCACACTATTAACCATAAAGATCTTACCAAACCACAGCTTCACCAGCAATGCAAGGTAGTACCTTGTTCATTGCACCCCTTCAAACAATTAATTTAAGCCTTCCCCTCTTGTTTTTTAATTTGTACCGGGGTAAGGTACCATCTGAGAGCTAGCTTGATATGACTCTCTCAAATCCCTAAAGATCTGGACGCATGGTTCATATTAAACCAAATTTGGCTCAGATCACTTTTCTCAGATATCATGTGGAGTTCATCCTCCCAGCAGCTGGTGTATCCATGGTCCAGCATAACAAAAAGTATTTTAATTGCTCTATGCAGTCTGGACAGTACACCTTTATTCAGTGTATTTTCAAACATTTCCATCTCCACTAAAGAGGTTTTCTGGTAAAATGCAGGCTGCTATATGTACTTGTCAAAATACTTTGTAATCTAATATAAGTGAAACCATTAACTTTACCTTGGAGCTTAGTTTCTATTTCCTCCAATGTAAGAAGTTTAGATTGAAGAAAAAATGCTTCACTAAGGTAATACCAATCTCTTTTAGCTAATTTAGTCAAATCAGCTTTATGTTCCTCCATTAGACTTATCAAGAAAGTATAGGGTGAGATTCCACTCAGGATCTCCCCCTTTCTCTTAACAAGGTCCCATATATGCCAGGCCAATGGAATAAATGGTTCCCCCTTAATTTGTGTAACATTCTTTTTAGTCTTGTCTGTGATTAGTTCTTTGAAATCCTTCACTGCACTAACACTCTTTTCTACCCTTATCCAGCAGGGCTCCCTGGAATCCAAATACAAAGTTTTCAGGACCGCTGCGTACTGATAAGATCTTAGATCAGGTAAATTAATCCCCCCACCCCTATCTTTATCTATGAACAGAATAGACCTGCGAATTCTTGGTTTTTTATTGACCCAGATAAATGAGAAAAATTTTTGATTACTTTTAGCAAAGAAATCCCTAGGAATTTTCATGGAGAGAGCAAACAATAAATATAAGAACTTAGGTAAAATCATCATCTTTACAATGTTGACTCTTCCCATCCATGAACATGTTATGTTCTGCCATGCGCTGATGCTTTTAGACACCTCCTGTAACAGGGGTAGAAAATTAGATTTATATAACTTATTTCATTGTTTTGTAAGCTTAACTCCCAGATATTTTAGCTCATTTGCCACTATAGTGAAGGGGATCTGCTCAGAAATGTTAGACCTATCATTGTTCTTGATATTAAAAAGCATGCATTTAGACTTTGAGACATTGACTTTGTAGCCAGATATGCTACCAAAAGTTTCCAAGAAGTCAGTTAATGTAGAGGTTGTCTGGATAGGATCCTTTAAAAAAATTAACAGTCATCTGCATACTTGCTTAGTTTGATCTCCCTATCCTGAAATTTAATACCCTTAATAATAGCATTGTTGCATATGGCAATGGCTAAAGGTTCAATGGCTAGATCAAATAGCAATGGCGAGAATGGGCATCCCTGCCTGGTACCTCTCCTAATATTAATCTGCTCCGATAGTCCACCATTAACCAATATTTTCACCATGGGTGACTTATATATAACGTTGATCCATGTCAAAAAATTGCCTGTTACACCCATTTTTTTCAAGGTCAAGAGCAAACAATTATGCTCTAGCCTGTCAAAGGCTTTGTCAGCACCTAAAAAAAGTAATGCTGCTGGGATCCCATCATTATTTATTTTGTAGATAACATTGATGGCCTTGTGAATGTTGTCTGTAGGGATGGGCGAATGTGGTTCGGATGTTCAGAGTTCAGACCAAACTTGGTATGTTCGGCTGTCCGAACCAAACGTCCAAACCGAACTCTCGAATGACTGAACAGTTCGGTCGTGTTCGGACGAGTTCGGATGAGTCCGGGGGCAGGAAAAACATCTTTCCAGGGCCAAAAATTAGGTTTTGTTTTTGCTATTTTTGAATGTTCTGCCAAGTTCGGTCAAACCAAACTCGGCTGAACCAAACCATCAAACTCGAACTCAGGTTTCTAACCGAACAACCGAACATCCGAACCACATTCTGTTCACCCATTCCTAGTTGTCTAATTCTAGCCTTCCTGGTATAACTCCTGTTTGGTCAGGAGAAATAAGGGTTTTAATTACCATGAACCGTCTTGAAGCTAGCCTCCCTCGCTCTCACCTGTCCCCCCTTATCACAATCCAAAACTTTAATGCCAAGGTCATTCACTCTGCCCGTCGCTTCAACCATGTGCAGCCTCTCCAATTCTCTCTTCACTGGCTCCCCCTTCCTGAACGTATCCTGTTTAAACCCCTGGTACTCACATTCAAAACACTCCACAACCAAGCTCCCCCTTACCTCTCAGACCTAATCTCCCTACACACTCCTGCACGTGCTCTACGCTCTTCCTCTGTCCCCTCCCTCACTCTCCCTCATTTCTCCTGCTCACCTAACTGCCTTTGACGCTTCTCCCTCACTGCCCCCCATGCCTGGAACTCCCTCCGTACCCACATCCACCTTGCCCCCTCCCTCCGCTCCTTCAAATCCCTCCTCAAGATCCACTTTTTCCTCGCCGCCTTTCCCAATGCCTGCTAGTCGTTCCCCATATACTTACTGTCTTCCCTCCTCTGCAGACTGCTGCAACCAACCTGATTGTAACCAAGTCAAGCACACGCACCTGAGACTTCGCATCCACCTAAATGTTTGTTTGTCTTCTCCCCTGTCTCTCCCACTGTCCCCTCTCCCTGTCTCCCCCTCCTTGTCTTTTAGATTGTAAGCCACAGGTAGGGACCGCATCTATTTCTATGTTCTGTACAGCACCAGGCACATGGCTGGCACTATATAAATGTTTATAATAATAATAATAATAATAATAATAATAATAGAGCCTTTGCAAAAATCTTTATATCTGTGTTTAAGAGGGAAATAGGGCAATAGCTCCCACTTTCATCCAACCATCTTCCAGGTTTTAAACACAGGGTTATGGTGGCATCTCTAAAGGAGAGTAGTAGCTCTTCTAATCCCAAAAAAGAATTAAACAATCTGGTCAGAATAGGTGTCAATTCTTTACTATGTACCTGGTAGAGTTCAGTTAAGAATCCATCTAGGGCTCCCACTTCATTTTTTGCCATATTTTAATTGTTTTTACATTATCTTCCTCTGTAAATTGTTCGCTAAGAAAAGCCCTCTGGTCAGATCTCAACTTGGGTATTGGTAGGGCATTTAGAGAATCCCTAATCTTATCTTCCTCTGGCAAGGTAGAACTATATACAGATTGATAAAATGTTCTGAACATTTTTAAAATTTCACTATCCTCTATCAGCACATTGCCCTCATTTTTTATCTTATTAATATGACTTTTTTGTCTTTTTGTTTTGTTTTGTTTTCCAGGTGAGCACTTTATCTGCTTTGTTAGATTTTAAATATTAAAATCTATTATTATATCTAATGTTTTCAATAACTAGCTTAAGCTCCATAGTGTCAATTGCCAATTTTAATTCCTTAATTTCATCCTTTTTTTTGCGCATGGATTTTGGCTATTTAAACTTTCTAATTCCTTAAACTGAGGGTGTTTCTTATGCATGTTGCATAAGAAACATGCATAACATGCATTTCTTATGCATGTTGCCGGGCTGCATAGGACACCAATACATCCCTGCAACGTGCATACGAAATGTTCAAGTGTGGTTAAACTGGGGTTAGCATCATGTCTGAAAACACCCTGAGAGTATAATTAATTAACTTTGTTCCTTTTTTTCTTTTCTATTGGCAGCTACAATGGATATATATTGATCTTGTATGTAGGCCTTAGCCACCTCCCAAATCATTTGGATCTCTTTCTCACCATTATCATTAAATTTAAAGAACTCCTGTATCTTTTCTTGAATCAGATTCTGTATCCAAGGATTTAATAAATCATATTTTTTTTAAATTTCCAGACTAGTTGAGTAATTTTTTTCTGCTTGTCTGTCTCAAAATCCAAAATCAGAGCTTTATGGTCTGAAAACATCAAGGGAAGCAATGTGCAGCCTTGGCAACTGACCAATGTGGGCCCATGTACTAAAAAATGATCCATCAATGAATATGCATTATGAACTGATGAATGGAAGGAATATTCCCTGGTCCGAGGATATAACATTTTCCAGACGTCAAGTAGCCCATTCTCTAAACAGTTCCCTGACCTTCTGTTGTTCAGTAGTAAAGCTATTGTTGCCAGATTTATCTAATTCATCTAAAGGGCTATTCAAATCTCCCATTATAATTAGATGGCCATATACTTATTCATTGATGATGGGTAGGTATTGGGGGGGGGGCAAGATCCTGTTCTTTATTTGGGGCATATATATCACAAGTGTATAAGTTTGTCCCTCTAGCTTCCCCTTAATAAGGAGAAAGTGACCCTCCCCCATCACTAAGTTGTTTAGAGACTTGAAAGTCAAGCTCATTGGACATGCCCAAAATTACTCCTGCCTTTTTGCTGTTGGAACTGGAGAAAAATAGGGATTTGTAAAGGTTGTTTTTAAACTTAATTAATCTTTTTTCAAAATATGCAAATACACTGATTCCATTTTGCCTAAAACGTTGCCAGATCCTTCTTCTTTTTATTGGGCAGTTAAGGCCAATAAATTCATTATTATGATTTTTAATCTAGTCATCCTAGAGAATAAAGGTTAGATACAGTTCCCCTCCGCATGGCCATTAATATTCCTATAAGGCATTCCCTGCATGCAACTCATAATCCCAACTCAATCCCCAAACTGTAAACAAAACCAAGCAAACCAGGATAACCTTCCTGGAAAACTTATGGAGCAAACCAATAGTCTCGTCTATTCTTTAGACTGCAGCCCCAGAGCCGGCCAATTTTCCAGAAATATATTTTTGTAACATAGATTAGTTATTATCTTCAAATATGCTACATTTGTATTAATTAGAATTGTCCCCACTGCCCTATAAATTCTGTGCCAGGTATAAATTCAGTATCTTAGGCATACCAACTTAAATTAAAAATAGCAACCAGTAGACTGCCCAAATAATAACAAATCCACTCTGCCTACATTCCATCTGTGTAACCTTCCTTCACTTAGTAATCCTTGTTTGCAACAGGGTTATGTGAATAGCATATTTACCAATTGTTGCTTTAAGGATGAAATCCTCATCAACTTCACCCACTCACGGCAATTACAGAGCTTCAGTCTTTTTTTCTGAGAAACATAGGCAAATTAGTATTACATACAATATCAAGGCACATTATATAATATAACCTCTAATTAAACAAAAACACATTTAACATACCACAGAACTACCAATCCCTCTTTAACCAGAAGGACTTGTTTTATTTCTGCTTTTCAACTGCTTCTAAGGTATTTGTTTCCTTCCAAAGGTCTGGCAGTTGTCTCTCCAGGTAGTGAAGAAAGTCATACTCCTCCAAAAAGACCATGCTTCTATTCTCATGAAAGAACACAAATCTGGCCAGGGGCAGCAACAAAGTCTTTATTCCAGCCTTATTTAAAAGATTCAAATGTTTATACCGCATTCAGTGCTTGTCTAGTGTTTCAGTTGCCATATCTGGGATGAAACGGATGGACTTATTTAGAAAAAGCAGTCTTCTTTTTTCTTGACTCCCTTAAAATATATTCTAGGGATGGGCGAACGCGGTTCGTAAGTTCAGAGTTCGGACCGAACTCGACAAGTTCGGTTGACCAAACTGAACTTCCAAACCAAACTCGATTTTCGAACCGAACCAAATTTCCGAACTCGGCTCTGTTCACCCATCCCTAAAAGATAATATTCCATTTAGTTCAATGGGGTTTGAATTTCCGAACTTTGTTCGGAAGTTCGGAGTTAGGACCGAGCTCAAATAGTTCGGTCGACCGAACCAAACTTCCGAATCGAACCGAATATCCAAACTGAACCGAACCAAACTGAATTTCCAAACTCAGGGTATTTTCAGGTGTTACGAGATCACAGTGAACCATGGTCAATACCCACATGAGGTCAAAGCACCCTGAACGTCTGTTTGGCGGCCACCAGATGTTCACCACAGTCAATTCCCACATGGGGTCAATTTCAACCACGCTTCCGGGGCTCCCCGCCGGACAATCGCTGCAAGTGTGGTCAAAGAGATTCCCGGCAGAAACCAACAAAAAGTAACATCTGGCCAGCAACCACGGACCGGAATCCCCAGCAGGATTCTGGGCCGTGGTCAAATCGGGTGGGCGCTACAGCTGCATTGGCCGCAGCGCCCGCCCATCTCCCCAGAGGGCGGGCAGCGGGGGAGCGGGGGGGGCGGAACCATGCGGACGCATGTTGTGCCGCGCGGCCCCGCTCCCTCCCCGATTCCCCGCCGGGATCAGCCAGCACGTCTGTTGGACGTGCCGGAGTGCTCCCGATGGGGAATCATTTGGGTGATTCCGGGACAGGGCGAATGCCACCCCGTCTCATCTGAAATCACCCTCAGTTCTGTTCTCCCATCCCTAATATTTTCTTTGTAAAAAAAAAACAAAGGCATTTACAAATAATGGTTCTTGGGGCTTCTGTCTCCTTGGGTCTGGGGCGCAACGCATGGTGGGCGCGCTCAATTTCCACCTCCCATAATTGTGGCTTGTCTGGGAATATTTCCTTAAAGATCTGCCTCAGGAAGGGAATTATGCCCTTTTTCTCAGCCCTCTCAGGAACCCCGAACAACCTCAAGTTATTGCGGCACCCCCAGTTCTCCAAATCCTCCACTTTCTCATAGAGGGCATTCACACTTTTCTCTGGGGTAATGATCCTAGTGTCTGTCTCTACCTCTCTGTCCTCAATGCCACCAATTCTTTGCTCTGTCACTGTTACCCAGTTTGTCACTACTTCGATTTTTTTAGACTGAGAGTCTAAAAATTGTTTCAGTTGCTTCCTGTCTGTGTGTGCTTCTTTTAATTCTGCCCTGATAACTTTGAGTATAGCCAGAATATCTTCCTGGGCCTGACTCTCACAGCCATTATCTTGCTTTCCCATGCCATCTGCCATCTTGTCTTTCCTGGAAAATCTTTGCTCCAGCTCCAAAGCAGCAAATTCAGGACTCAAATCAGATGTTTTCAATGTACCACAAAGCCACTCGCTACGCCACGGTGCTCTCCTCTCTTTATGTGTCATCAGCCATAAAAGCCAGGTGGTGGAAAGCAGGTTTAAATGAGAATTTTGAAGAGGCCTCTCTGGAGCTCCGTCAAAACATGGCTAGCTGTCGCACGTGCCTACTGGCACCCCCAACCCTGCTGATTCTATTAGATTTGTCAGCTACTTTTGATACCATTGACCATGAGAAGTTGGTGACTCGCCTGTGGCATCAGGCCGGGGTGAGTGGAATTGTCCTTGACTGGTTCCACTCATTTCTGGCCAGAAGAACTCAGCGGGTGGTGCTTGGGGATTGTTCTTCATCTCCTCAGGACCTCTCATGTGGAGTCCTGCAAGGTTCTATTTTGCCTCTCTCCTGTTCAATGTGTACAGGCAGCTGCTGGGTGAGGTCATGAGATGGTTTGATGTTCAGCATCATCAATATGTTGATGACACCCAGCTCTACCTCTCGTTTTCATTTGACCCCGACCCCGCAGACTTGGAGCTTACCCAATGCTTGGCAGCTGTGGAGGACTGGATGAGGGCGAGCTGACTGAAGCTGAATCCCAACAAGTTAGAGGTGATGCTAATGGGTAAGGCAATGGGTGCGATGTCCCCTGTTATTGATGGGGTTCATCCCCCATTGGCTTCCCAGGTTCACAGTCTGGGAGTGCTCCTAGATACCCATCTCTGCCTGAATGCGCAGGAGGATGCTGTGGTGAGGTGCCTGTTCTTCCAACTACATCTGGTGTGGTGGCTTTGGCCATATATCTTAGACTCCGACATGGCTACTATCATCTATGCTTTCATTACCTCGAGATTGGACTATTGTAACATGCTCTACATGGGGCTACCATGGTGACGGCCTGGAAGCTGCAGCTGGTGCAGAATGTGGTGGCTCATCTCCTTACGGGTACGGGTCACCATGAGCACATTACACTGACTGGAGCTCCATTTGCTGCACTGGCTGCCAATAGTTTTCTGGGCCAATTCAAGGTATTAGTTTTGACCTATAAAGTCCTAAACAGCTTGGGCTCTGCCTACCTGTGGGACCACCTCACTCCCCAGGTCCTGGAGTGGCCCTGAAGTCAGCTGGGGATGCCTTCTCGGCAGTCACCCAGGTATCCTGGGGGGTGACTCTGGAGAGGGCATTCTCGGTGGCCGCACCTAGGCTGTGGAACCCCCTTCCAGCAGAGGCCTGGTTGGCTCCAGACCTCCCTTCCTTTCCACGAAGATGCAAGCCTGTTCTACCAGGCATTTGGTGAGGGTGATGGGTGGGTGGGATGGGTTAGGGTG
Source organism: Sphenodon punctatus (assembly GCA_003113815.1). Lineage (NCBI taxonomy): Eukaryota > Metazoa > Chordata > Lepidosauria > Sphenodontia > Sphenodontidae > Sphenodon > Sphenodon punctatus. The sequence goes on from QEPC01006398.1 coordinate 539,153, forward strand.
GGGGGGATAATTATTCCCCCCAGTTTTAGCTGAATTTTAAATATTAAGGGGTTTTTATTGTTGTATTTTTTATATTTGTGTTTTATTGTTAGCCATCTCGAGCTGCTGGGAGCAGAAGAGGCAGGATATAAATATTTTAATAAATAAATAAATTATTTAAGCACAGTAGCCATTCTGTAGTTCTGGTGGTGAAACTGTGAAAAGGTGACTGATAGGTCACATCAAGTCTGGACCTTGTGGTAAGATTAAAGTGTGTTCTCTTGTGTATTTAAACTTTCTTTTTAAAACACAAAAACTAACCATAATAGAAGGATTCCCCCATCCCTGGTGTGGTAGATTCTCTTGTGTCTACACAATCATAGTCATTTAAAGCAGATCTAATTAACCTTCTTATTTCTTTTTCAAAGCTCCCACCACCAGCTAGCTGGGCAATTGCTGGCCACACCTTTCTGATTCAGTGACAAAGAAGAACTTTGGTCACATAAGGAACTGTTTGTTAAAGTCCTAAAAAGGTGCTCTCACTGGTGTGGCTCAGTACTTCTGCTTTGGGACAGCTACATTTAAAATCCTGGTTTTATTCCTCCCTGTGCGCCCATGCCTCCTTTTTACTAGGGATGTGCGAATAGAACCAGGTTCAAATGTTTGACCGTTCAGTGGTTCGGGTAAAAATGTCAGTTTGGATTTGGTGTTTGGTTCAGTCGGGTTCGGTTCGGTCTTTAGTTTGGTGCAATCAGGAACTGAAAATGACATTTGGTTTATGAAATAAAGAGAAAAAACTGAAAAACATATTTCTGGCTATAACATTTTTGTTTCTTATTCAATATTGATGAAGATTGGGGAGATTGTACCCCTTATGGAGGGCACTACGTGTACCAAAATTTGAAATGATTAGATAACATGAACCGATTTCAGAAACAATTGAATGTTGTGATTTCAGGAAAAGCTCCATACACATTCATGGCTACAACTTCTTTATCTTGCATCCAATGTTCATGAACTTGTGAATATTATGTCACTCCATATGCTTAATACTTCTGCCAATTTTCAGAAAGAGTGGATAAAGGGTCCCAAGGGTATAAGACATTGACCTGAACATACATTTCCAGCTGTAATATTTTGATATTCCATTCTGTTTACAGGATATTTTGCAAGAATGCATCAAATACCTTTCCTGCCATTTCAGCTAATGTACAGGAGATTTTGATAAAGGGCCCCAATTATATAAGCAATTGATGTTGTCCCTGTGAAGATCATTATTCAGATGAATATCAGCATTTTCAGTGCCAGTCAGAGGCAGGCACCCTGTATGACAGGGGGAGAGAGACTGTAGGAGGAAGGATGTGGAGCAACCCCAAAGACTGACAGACACATTCAATGGCCAAACACATTACT
>QEPC01006398.1:541734-592514 GCA_003113815.1 Sphenodon punctatus
ACACCTACCTGCTGGTGCAGGCTCTGGGTCACCAGCAGCAGCCCAGAGCCTGCACTAGCAGGGACTTCGGGGGAAAAAATTTTTTTTAAAAAAATCCAGGCTGGGCAGGGTGGGTGGAGGGGTGTCCCCCCTTCCACCCATGCAGCCTGGACTGGGGAGGGAAAGTGTTTGGGGGTTTTTTTCTTTCTTTTTTTACATTGCGGCCATTCATTTCAATGGCCGCAACGTAAAAAGATCCGGTACCGGTACCCCCCAAATACCGGAATAATCCGATACTGCCGGTACACCAGAATACCGGCAGTATCAGATACCAGATGATCCAAACTTCCCACCCCTAGTATAAACTGGACATGTTTCACCTACATTAGATATGAGGCAAAGAAGTTACAGCTAAGAATGTATATGTAGAATATTGCAAAATACAATAATTCAACTGCTTCTAAAATCGGATGCCTTTATCCAATAATTGTGAAATTTGGTACACATTATGCTTTCTATTGGAGGTATAGGCACTCCAATTTTCATCCACACAGCTTAAAAAACAAAAAGGTTACAGCTGATAATGTGTTTTCCATTGAAACCAATGGAAATTCAATTCCGAACTCACCAAACGTATCCGAACCGAACATTCAAATTCGAGTTCGGTTCGCACGTTCAGTTAGGTTGACCGAACTATCGAGTTTGGTCCGAACTCCGAACTTCCGAACCGTGTTCGCCCATCCCTACTTTCTACCAGCTGTCTTATAAAATGAGCGGGCCTTTACTTCCTCACACATGCTCCCCATTTTAAAGCCAGCATGGATATCCAGTGGAGCAGGGACAGGAAGCAGCTTGTATCCATTCTGTCGGAGGTAGAACAAATTTAACAAAATCAGATATTTGTCTTGAATATTCATATAAACACCACATTAACTGCTGTGCAACAAAGAAAACTTTAAAATCTAACCTGACCGTAGTTGATGTCATGACATTTGCCTGAATTTTCAGAGAGCCTGAAACACTAGCCCTGAGGGATTAAATGAATGCCTGGCCCCTGGTCTGATGGCTTTTTGTCAAGCCGGTAAGACCTGGCTGTTCGCCCAGGCATTCGGAGGAGAAGGGGGGAGGGGAGGGGAGAGAGGGGGAATGTTTGGGGGGGGGGTAGTTTTTTAAATTGTTTATATTGTCTTTTTATGTATTTTGATTATTGGTTTAGTTGTTGTAAGCCGCCCCGAGATGCTGTAGGCATGAGGGGGCGGCCAATAAATGTTCAGAAATAAATAAATAAATAGATAAATAAACTCAGATACCAGGGATGATACCTTATTTTCCCAGAAGCATCCACCAGTAGTCACTGTTAGAGACAGGATACTAGACTAGAAGGACTATTGGTCTGACCTGGTATGGCAGTTCTTATTGCACATTTCACCATTTACAACCATTTCACTGCTCATCAAACAAATTTTAAACAGGGAAGAGTACATAACAGGCAGGGCTTAATTTAGTGGTGGGGGGGGGACTTGCCAGGGTTCAGCCTCTGCAATTAAATTGAAGGGGGGGATAAGCCCCAGGAAATATTCCCACTAGGAGTGTGCACCCAAAAATGTGAAAGGCTGATATTGGCCATTTTAGGGTTAGAAATCAAAACCAAAAGAACCCTGAATGGATTATTTGGCTTTTATTCATGATTTCTGTGCCCCATCTCCTGCACTGGCCATAATATCAATTCAACCCCAAGAACTCCTGTTTGATATTCAGCTGCAGGGAGGCAGATGAGTCTAGTGATTAGATACTAGCTGGAGGCTAGGGTTCTTTTCTCTGTTCTGTCATTTTGTGAGGCAGGGGGCATGGCTTGTGAGGCAGGTTAGGTTAGGGCCCCAACAATTCATTTTTTATAAATTTTAAGCACAGATAACAGAGATGGCCAAAGGCAGGGACCTTGATTCACAGCATTTTTCTCCATTGGTGGCAATGGGGGGAATGTGATGCATATGGCCCCCTGGCCAAAGTGCAGCAGTGAAGTGTGACTCCCAAAGAAAAGCTTGCTCCATCAGCTGCTGTGCCCAGCACATTGACAGGGCTGCCCACTGCCTGACTTCCCCCAGCCCTAGTACGCTCTGCAGCTCCTGGGACAGTGTTATTCCTGAGGATGGGCTGTTCCCAGAAGCCTCTGCCCAGGCCCCAGAAAGGAAGGGATGCAGCAGTTGGCTCAGCCAGAGGCAGGTCCCCAAGCAGGGCAGGGAAAGAGAGAGCACTGGAGTTGGGGAACCTGGGCTCCGTCCTGGCTGTTTCTTACTGGGGCTGTGTCTCCCTGCCCTAGTACATCCTGGGCTGCTCTCCCCATTCCACCAGCCAGATCATGCATGAACCAGGCCCCACCTGGTATAGCCTGGCATGACTTAAACAAGCAAGCACTTCCCCACTGGAATGAGCACAGGCAATGGCTGGGACTTTCCTACCTTTACCTGCAAGCTGACCTAGCAGCACCAACACTGGACAGGAGAGGATCAGGGTGGGTGTGTTTGAGAAAGAGAGAGAGAGAGAGAGGGAGTGAATCTCCCCCACTGACTCTGTCACCCCTGCCACCCTCTCCTACGGTGGTCTCTCCCTCTCCCATCAGCCCCGGGCCGAAGACAGGGGTGGTGACGTAGGTCTCCTCCTCGCTTCTTCTTGCCAGTTCCAACCCCTCCCCCCCAGCCCCCTATCTCTCTTTCCCCTCCTTTGAGGCTCACTCGGTACGCCTCTACTCCCCTCTCCACCTCTGTGTTGCTGTTATCTACAGCCGCCCCCACCCCCCGGCTCCCTCTCCTCCTTTCTCTCCGGGTTCGAGTCCTGGCTCACCCTATTCCTCTCTGATGACATCCCCACACTCATCCTTGCCGACTTCAATATCCATGTTGATGCACCCTCTCAGCCTGGTATCACCCACTTCCTCTCCTTAGCCTCTTCCTTTAATCTCCACCTCTGGACTAGCTCCCCCACCCATGCTGATGGTCACTCTCTTGATCTTGTGTTCTCTAGGAACTGTTCTGTCTTCGATCTCTCCTTCGAGCCCCTTCCAATATCTGACCATTTCCTTGCCTCCTTCAACCTCTCCCACTGCTCCCCCTCCTCTTCCCCATCTTCCCACTCCTTCCACAATCTGCAGGCCATTGTGCCGCAGGACTTTTGCCTCCTTTCTCTCTCCTCTTCTCCCCTCAATCGTCTCCTTCTCCTCCCCCGATACTGCCATCTCCACACACCTTCAACTCCTCTCTCGCCTCCATCCTCGACTCCCTTGCCCCTCTCTCCTCCGGCCCAGCTCTCTCACGTAACCCTTGTCCTTGGCTCACCTCTACCATTCGCCATCTCCACTCCCGCACCCGGGCTGCTGAACACCTCTGGCGCAAATCCCACTACCGCGCTGACTTCCTCCACTTCAAATTCTGCCTCTCATCGCTCAAGTCTGCTATCTCCCTCACTAGACAGCAGTACTATGCCTCACGCATTGAGTCCTTCTTCCGGGGCCCTCACCACTTCTTTTCCACCTTTTACTCCCTTCTCAAACTCCCCAGTCCTCCTCCTCCCTCTTCTCTCTCTGCTCAGGATCTTGCTCTCTTTTTCACCTCTAAGATTGACAAGATCCACCTGGAAATCGCTTCCAAGTCCTCTCCCCCTACCACTCCCCCCTCTCCCTCCTCCCTCNCTGAGGGATTAAATGAATGCCTGGCCCCTGGTCTGATGGCTTTTTGTCAAGCCGGTAAGACCTGGCTGTTCGCCCAGGCATTCGGAGGAGAAGGGGGGAGGGGAGGGGAGAGAGGGGGAATGTTTGGGGGGGGGGTAGTTTTTTAAATTGTTTATATTGTCTTTTTATGTATTTTGATTATTGGTTTAGTTGTTGTAAGCCGCCCCGAGATGCTGTAGGCATGAGGGGGCGGCCAATAAATGTTCAGAAATAAATAAATAAATAGATAAATAAACTCAGATACCAGGGATGATACCTTATTTTCCCAGAAGCATCCACCAGTAGTCACTGTTAGAGACAGGATACTAGACTAGAAGGACTATTGGTCTGACCTGGTATGGCAGTTCTTATTGCACATTTCACCATTTACAACCATTTCACTGCTCATCAAACAAATTTTAAACAGGGAAGAGTACATAACAGGCAGGGCTTAATTTAGTGGTGGGGGGGGGACTTGCCAGGGTTCAGCCTCTGCAATTAAATTGAAGGGGGGGATAAGCCCCAGGAAATATTCCCACTAGGAGTGTGCACCCAAAAATGTGAAAGGCTGATATTGGCCATTTTAGGGTTAGAAATCAAAACCAAAAGAACCCTGAATGGATTATTTGGCTTTTATTCATGATTTCTGTGCCCCATCTCCTGCACTGGCCATAATATCAATTCAACCCCAAGAACTCCTGTTTGATATTCAGCTGCAGGGAGGCAGATGAGTCTAGTGATTAGATACTAGCTGGAGGCTAGGGTTCTTTTCTCTGTTCTGTCATTTTGTGAGGCAGGGGGCATGGCTTGTGAGGCAGGTTAGGTTAGGGCCCCAACAATTCATTTTTTATAAATTTTAAGCACAGATAACAGAGATGGCCAAAGGCAGGGACCTTGATTCACAGCATTTTTCTCCATTGGTGGCAATGGGGGGAATGTGATGCATATGGCCCCCTGGCCAAAGTGCAGCAGTGAAGTGTGACTCCCAAAGAAAAGCTTGCTCCATCAGCTGCTGTGCCCAGCACATTGACAGGGCTGCCCACTGCCTGACTTCCCCCAGCCCTAGTACGCTCTGCAGCTCCTGGGACAGTGTTATTCCTGAGGATGGGCTGTTCCCAGAAGCCTCTGCCCAGGCCCCAGAAAGGAAGGGATGCAGCAGTTGGCTCAGCCAGAGGCAGGTCCCCAAGCAGGGCAGGGAAAGAGAGAGCACTGGAGTTGGGGAACCTGGGCTCCGTCCTGGCTGTTTCTTACTGGGGCTGTGTCTCCCTGCCCTAGTACATCCTGGGCTGCTCTCCCCATTCCACCAGCCAGATCATGCATGAACCAGGCCCCACCTGGTATAGCCTGGCATGACTTAAACAAGCAAGCACTTCCCCACTGGAATGAGCACAGGCAATGGCTGGGACTTTCCTACCTTTACCTGCAAGCTGACCTAGCAGCACCAACACTGGACAGGAGAGGATCAGGGTGGGTGTGTTTGAGAAAGAGAGAGAGAGAGAGAGGGAGTGAATCTCCCCCACTGACTCTGTCACCCCTGCCACCCTCTCCTACGGTGGTCTCTCCCTCTCCCATCAGCCCCGGGCCGAAGACAGGGGTGGTGACGTAGGTCTCCTCCTCGCTTCTTCTTGCCAGTTCCAACCCCTCCCCCCCAGCCCCCTATCTCTCTTTCCCCTCCTTTGAGGCTCACTCGGTACGCCTCTACTCCCCTCTCCACCTCTGTGTTGCTGTTATCTACAGCCGCCCCCACCCCCCGGCTCCCTCTCCTCCTTTCTCTCCGGGTTCGAGTCCTGGCTCACCCTATTCCTCTCTGATGACATCCCCACACTCATCCTTGCCGACTTCAATATCCATGTTGATGCACCCTCTCAGCCTGGTATCACCCACTTCCTCTCCTTAGCCTCTTCCTTTAATCTCCACCTCTGGACTAGCTCCCCCACCCATGCTGATGGTCACTCTCTTGATCTTGTGTTCTCTAGGAACTGTTCTGTCTTCGATCTCTCCTTCGAGCCCCTTCCAATATCTGACCATTTCCTTGCCTCCTTCAACCTCTCCCACTGCTCCCCCTCCTCTTCCCCATCTTCCCACTCCTTCCACAATCTGCAGGCCATTGTGCCGCAGGACTTTTGCCTCCTTTCTCTCTCCTCTTCTCCCCTCAATCGTCTCCTTCTCCTCCCCCGATACTGCCATCTCCACACACCTTCAACTCCTCTCTCGCCTCCATCCTCGACTCCCTTGCCCCTCTCTCCTCCGGCCCAGCTCTCTCACGTAACCCTTGTCCTTGGCTCACCTCTACCATTCGCCATCTCCACTCCCGCACCCGGGCTGCTGAACACCTCTGGCGCAAATCCCACTACCGCGCTGACTTCCTCCACTTCAAATTCTGCCTCTCATCGCTCAAGTCTGCTATCTCCCTCACTAGACAGCAGTACTATGCCTCACGCATTGAGTCCTTCTTCCGGGGCCCTCACCACTTCTTTTCCACCTTTTACTCCCTTCTCAAACTCCCCAGTCCTCCTCCTCCCTCTTCTCTCTCTGCTCAGGATCTTGCTCTCTTTTTCACCTCTAAGATTGACAAGATCCACCTGGAAATCGCTTCCAAGTCCTCTCCCCCTACCACTCCCCCCTCTCCCTCCTCCCTCCACCTCTCTCCTGTCCTTCCCTCCTGCCTCCCTTGAGGAAATCTCCTCCCTTCTCTCCTCTTCCAAACCCCCCACATGCCCCCTGGACCCAATTTCTTCCCACCTCCTGACCTCCATTGCTTCCACCATTGCCCCTCCCCTCTTGCATATCATCAACCTCACCCACTCTAACGGCTCCTTCCCCTCTGCCTTTAAACACGCCACTGTCTTCCCCATCCTCAAAAAGTCCACTCTGGATCCCTCTGAACCTTCTAATTACCATCCTGTCTCGCTCCTCCCTTTTGCTTCCAAACTCCTTGAACAGGTTGTCTACTCCTGTTGCCTCGACCTCCTCTTCGCCAACTCCTTCTTTGACCACCTCCAGTCTGGCTTCTGCCCCCTTCACTCCACTGAAACCACTCTTGCTAAGATCACCAATGATTTTCTTGTGGTTAAATCCAACCGCCTCTGCTCTATTCTTGTCCTCCTTGATGTCTCTGCTGCCTTCGACACTGTTGACCACTCGCTCCTGCTTGAATCGCTTCACTCCCTGGGATTCCAGGACTCTGTCCTCGACTGGTTCTCCTCCTAACTTTCTCACGGCTCCTTTAATGTTTCTCCTCCTAACTCCTCCCCCTCCTCCTCCCTGCCCCTCTCGGTTGGGGTTCCCCAAAGCTCTGTCCTTGGCCCTCTCCTCTTCTCTATCTACACCCAGTCCCTAAGCAAACTCATTGCTTCCCACGGTTTCCAATACCAGCTATACGCTGATGACACTCAACTCTCTCTCTCCACTCCTTCCCTTTCCCCCTCCGTCCTAGCTCATCTCACCAACTGTCTTTCCGATATCTCCACCTGGATGTCTCAACACCAACTCAAACTGAACATGGTGAAAACTGAACTCCTTATCTTTCCTCCCAATCCTTACTCTCCCTCTTCACTGTCAATTGCCATTGACGGAGTCTCCATCCTCCCTGTCCCCCAAGCTCACAGCTTGGGCTTCATCTTTGACTCACACCTCACCTTTAAACCCTACATTGACTCCGTGGCCAATTCCTGCCATTTCTCCCTCCACAACATTGCTAAGATCCACCCTTTTCTGTCTGACTCCTCTGCCAAAACCTTCATCCACACTCTAGTCATCTCATGCCTTGACTATTGTAACCTCCTCCTCGCTGGTCTTCCCCACTCTCACCTTGCTTCCCTCATCTCTATTCAAAACTCCGTTGCCAGGATCATCCACCTAGCCCATCTCTTTGACCATGTGCAGCCTCTCCTCTCCTCCCTCCACTGGCTTCCCCTTCCTGAGCGTATTCTGCACAAGCTCCTTGTCTTCACCTACAAAGCCCTTCATAACCTTGCCCTGTTCTACCTCTCTGCTCTGATCTCCCTCAGAACTCCTGTTCGAGCACTTCACTCCTCTCCCATTCTCTCCTTCACCCTCCTACGCCTCCGCTGCTCCCCCACCTGCCCTCGTCCCTTCTCCCTCGCTGCCCCACATGTCTGGAACTCCCTCCCTGCCCTCGTCCGCCTTGCCCCCACCCTCCACACTGTCAAGTCCCTCCTCAAAACCCACCTCTTCCGCTCCGCCTTTCCTAACTCCTGCTAAAAATCCCCACCCAGGTTTATCCCCCACCTGTTATCTGCAAACTCCCATTTACTGTAACCAAGCCAAGAACGTGTACCTGAGTTCTCGCATCCTCGTGAATGTTGCATCCCTTGTCTCTCCCTCTGTTTCCCCCTTCCCTGTCTCCCCTCCCTTGTCTTTAGATTGTAAGCTCTCGGGCAGGGACCGTGTGTATTTTATTCTCTGTGAAGGACCAGGTACACTTCTTGCGCTATATATAAATTCTAATAATAATAATAATAATAATTAATATGGGTGGTTTTAGACAAGCACCTCCCCACCCACCTCCATCCATTATATATAAGTATTTTCAGATGTTACGTGATCACGGTCAACCACAGTAAATCCCCACATAGTGATCGTGATCACAGAACATCTGTTGGGGAGAACGGAAGTCCCCCCCCAGATGTTCACCCCCATGAATCACGGAGGGGAATCACATTCACCACGCAAATGGCAGTCCTAGCGGGACCGGCCCCGTTTGCGTGGTGAATGAGATTCTGCCCTGTGATGAAGGGGACCGTAACGTCTGTCCTCAGACCATGGTCCGGAATCCATGGTAGGATTTCAGGCCATGGTCAATAAGGGCGGGCGCTGCGGCCTCATTGGCTGCAGCGCCCGCCCATCTCCTGGACAGTGGGCGGCTGGGGCAGCGTGGGGGGGCGGGGCTGTGTGGCCGCACGTTGTGCCGTGCAGTCCCGCCCCCCCTCCGGATTCCCCGCCGGGATCAGTCACTGCATCTCTTCGCCCGTTACGCGGTGGCCCCGGTGGGGAATCAATGGGATGATTCCATGCCGGGGTCAATCGGCCCCATCACGTCTGAAATTACCCTATGTTGCAGGGCACCACTGCAGCCCTGAAAAATGTATATTGGGCGGATAGTGGGTGGGGAGGTGCTTGTCTAAAAGCACCGTATGTGTTTACAAGTTAGTTTGGGAAGGTCAGCGCGTAATGCGGGTGTGCAGCATCTCTTACAGCTCTCAGCCATTTGAAAATTTGGGGATGAAGCCATACGTTTGGGAATTTTGGTTGCCCCTGCAATATAACATTATGAAGCATCGATCTAATTTGAGTGACTGCTCATTTTGCAAAGACCTTTATCAGCACATGGTGGAGTTAAAATAGAGTACACTTCTTTTCATGATCCAGAGCTGGGGACTCGGTTTTCAGAAGGTTAGGAAATTCTATTTTAGCTTATTGGTGGCCAGGTAAATTTCTCTTAGAGGTTTAGTTTGATGAAGACTTTTCAGTGCCATGAAACTACACACATGATAAATCATTTCCTTCCTAAAATGTTTATCAGGACAAGGTGAAATCACTTTTGGGACAAATAAATAAATACATACAAACTAAGCTGACCCTTCCCCCAAAAAATTAAAACCACCTTTCAACAAGCTTTAACATAATATTTGCCATTTCCACCCCCCTTTGATCAAAATATGAAATTTTCGTTAAAAGAATATCATTGACAAGTTCTTACCACTTCCAGGAATAGATACAAATTCATCAGCCAAAGTTATTGTGTTAACACATCCATAGGTGGTAGTGCTGGGACTGAAACGTGGAAATCTTATGTCAATTTTACTCTGAGAAGGTCATGCTAGGATGAGCTTGGTAGCCAGCTCGGTGGGCTCTAAAATGTTGCTGTCATGATAAAACTTTGGGGTTCTTATAGGTTTCAGTAACTATGCTCAGCAAAATAAATGAAAAATAGGTCAGATTCTATGAGGCAAGCAGTTAAAGGGGAAATTCAGTTGCTCAGAGTCTTGTTAAGTAATGTTCTGTATTAGCTCTTCCACAGACAAAGCTGGAAGATTTTCTTCCTCTTTAAGATATTCTGAGAGACCATCTTTCCTTCCATGTTTCACTGCGGCCCCTGAGGTTGGCCAGGAGTGCTCTCTTGTGGGTACCACCTGCCAAACTTGCCCGTACGACAAGGGCCTGGTGAGAGGCATTCTTGGTTGTTGCCCTGGTATTATGGAACTCCCTTCCCCTGGAGGTCTGTCCAAGCCCAAGCATTTTCTGGAGGCAGTGTAAAACCTTTTGGGGTAAAGCATTTGGCAGGTGGGGTTAGGGGTGAGGTGGGGAGATCAGGGAGATTTCTTTTAATGAAGTTTTTAAAGAGGGCTTTATTATATTTCTATTTTGTGTGTTTTATGTAAACAGCCCTGAGCCTTAGGGGAAAGAAAGAAAGAAAGAAAGAAAGAAAGAATCCACTAATCTTGGACTGTATATAGGTAGTAACGTGTAGTAATTGGGTGCCTGTTTTTTCTAAGAACCAAATAAGATGCATAAATTGGTTACTTGATTTCCTTGGAGTAGCAAAATCCCATGTCCCTTTTTTGAAGGAGACAGTCACACATAGGTCTACAGCACCCTTGAGCAAAAAATTGGCATCTTTTCCAACTTGCATAAACTTACAAAAAGAAATATTCTGTAGTACAGAGGTTCCTAGACTGCAGACTGAGCGTACAACTGAAACAGGTAGACCCATCACATTTGCAACACTTGACACATTTCAGGCAGATCGGATGTTAAACAATACCCATTTAGTACCCGATGAGTTACCCAAATTACCAAAATTTTGTTGCCAAATTTCCATTTTATTGTTACCAATCTTCCATTTTGCGCTACTTAGTACTTACCAAGACAGGAAAACAGTTAGGTCCATTCAGAAACACATTTGATGGTTATATGGCCTAGTGTTTCAGGGATCCAATCCCTGATTCTAGCCAGTGTGTGGGAGTGCCCTTTGTTAGGGACAGATCCAGTAGAGTCCACACCAGGTTTTAAAGAAGAGATGTTAGTTGGCTAAGAGGTCTGGGAGCTGCAGAATAAAGTGGCCTATGGTTTTGGATATAACATACAGTAAGCCAGAATAAATTGGCGAAGGCAAGATTGGCAATTTTGTAATGGTAATACCTGATATTTCTGGTAGCCATGTACTTGTTTCAATAATCGGGTCCTGATCAGGCACCCAAACTTTCAGGTATTACCTGTGAGTACAACCTTTCAGCTCTAGTTGAGAACCAAAGTGAGGTTGCACCATATGTGGATGGGATTGCAATCATGATTGTTTATTTATTATGTCAATAATATACCTGGTGCTGAACAATTATGATGAGAGAAATCCCTGGCTCAAGGAGCTTGCAGTCTGGAATGGACAAGGGACGGGGCAACAAAGGAGAGAGACACAAAGGGGGAGGAGGGGACAAGGAGACATTAGTGACGTTCAGAGGTTGCAGGTGCACACATTTTGCTTAGTTATGGGGGAAGAAGGGGGTCTTGAGGATGAACTCTACCCGAAACACAGAGGATCTGGCTTTGTTCAGGACTGAAAAGTTGGGGGGTGGGAGATGAGGGAGGCATTCAGGCCCCTGCCACTCTGAAAGCTGGATGGGATGCACCCTCCCTTCCTTCTCCCCATAAAATTATGCCCAGGGACCTATGTTTCCCATTTTCCCATTGCCACCAATAGGGAAAATACAGTGAAGGTGGGTCCCTGGTTATAGTCCATGCTAGGTGAGATGAGAGATGCAATCAGGGGTTGGGTGGAGACACACGGGACCTCATGAACTGTCGTGGCCTTCTCGCTCCATTGAAATCTTGCCACTGACTTCAATGGCATGAGGATCCCATTCTTTCTGGGCAAGTCCCCATGATGATTTTCACAGATTGACAAACCCAAACTCACATGGGACAATATTGCATGGGGTGTCCTGTTGTCGATTTCTTCACTCTGTGCAATTGTCTTTGAGGAGCTGCAGTGATCAGGGTCTAAGGTACCGAGGCCAAGATATTCAAAGCTGCAAAAAGAGGCTGTGTGTGAATTCTTCAGATGGCTTTGCAAATCTCAGCCTTACTTAATTAAAATTAATTAGGGTCACACCCTGCTGTCTTTTGCTAGATGGAACTCCTCACTGATTCTGATGGATATTTTTTTTCTCCAAAAATTAAAGTGCCCCAAAGGAATCCTTTCTTCTGAGGGCAGCGAATGTTATGACAAGCTATTTTGGAAAGATGTTGATTGAAAGTTTGATTGCTGGAGACTATCAAATGAGTTTTCTTGTTACTTCATTCAGAGGAGTTATTAGAGTTAACAGGCATAAGAACTGAACTGCACACCTAAGGAATAAATTACTTCCAATTCTCTCAGCAATATTCACTAATTCATAGTAATTAAATGCTAGTTTGATTGCTGGGGATGGAGCATGTTATCTGGTTTTATGTAGAACTTCCCATTGGCTTAGTGAGGAGGAATGTTTAAAACCTGATGGAAAGAGAGAGGATATGCTGTGTTTATACCAGGTAGCAGAATTACTTAGTGCTTAAAAAGAACGGTTCAGATGGAGGGGTGATAACTAATTACGCAGAAACACAAGACTAATTAAAAATAATCAAGTGTCATAATGACTTGCCTTTTACCAGAGGTTATCATCTAGAATTCCTTGTTTCGTAGACCTCAGTCTTGCAGCCTCTTCCAGGCATGCTTAAATTTAAAATCAACAAGATGATTCAATGCTTAGTCTTATGTAGGTGGTTAAATATGTGCAGGATCAGTGTCAAAGTTAGTAACTTTACAACTGTAGTCCTGACCCTGTAAATACTTATGGAAAATGTAGTGAGTCTTGTGACTAGCTCTGTTGGTATCCCCAATAATTCAGTAGTTGGATCTGAGCTCACTGTCAGAAAAGTCAAACCCTTCAACATTGGACAAAGAAATAGGTACACTTCATGCCGCTCCTGATTTGCATACATTCGTATGTGTCCATGAAAATTTGTAATAATCCACTGACTAACTTTGGGGCTGAGATGGTGCGGAGGATGTCTGTGTGAGAGGCTCATGTTTTTATGTGCAGGACTGATAGTTCAAGTTAAACTCAGTCAATTAAGAAGTCAAAATTCTCAAGTGTGCGCACTGGCCTTGGCTCTGAAGTTATTTTTAATTTTATTTATTTATTTATGTATATATTTATTTATTTATATAGTGCCCACAATGCACCTGGTGCTTTACAACTGTTGAAAATATACAGGGTGCCTGCTGCGAGGGGGCTTACAATCTAAGAGAGACGAGGGAGGGGAGATGAGAGGTGGAGGCAACTGAGGGAGAGACGAGGATACATTCATGAAGGCGTGAGGTTGCAGGTAGACGTGCTTAGCTTAGTTACACCGGGGAAGGTGATGATTTGGAAGGAGACTAAGGGCATAAGGAGCAAGGGAAAGCCTGATGGAAGAGGTGGGCTTTCAGGATGGATTTGAAGGTTGAGAGGGAGGGAGAGGAGCAGCAAAGCAGGAGATGAATGTAGAGAGATGAGGGGGGCAAGGCCATGAATAGCCTTAAAGTTTTAGTTTTAAAGACAGAGGATCACACATTGGAAGCAGTGACAGTCACTTTCAGCAAGCTAAATAAACATCACAAACACATTCAACCCCCCTCTTACCTTTTTAGTTTTCTTCTTGATCCCAGGCACACAGCTCCCTCCTGCCTGGGTGTTACCTTTCTTTATTCTTTTATAGCATTACTTATCCCAAGTTTGTTAAAGTGAGAAGAGGTGACCCACACCCACCCACTTAGCAATGACTAAACAATAACAACATCCAGGGTAGGGAGTCATCTGTTTCTTTCTCCTGCTGGATTAATGAGGTGCTAATGACCCCCTTTGTCTGCTGAACCCGGTTCAAACCTTACACTGCTCAGAGCCTGGTTCAAGATAACAAAACCTCTTACTGTACCAACCAAAAAGGTACTGTTGGAAGGTATTGAAAAGCATGGATGCAATTACAGGGTTAGGACTTAATGCTGCATACCTTTTTGGAATTATCAGATTGAACCTCAGTAACCTTGAATTTCAGAAGTGAAGCCTGTCACTCCCTGAATTTAGAGGGGACTACAAACCCTTACAGAGTCATAGAATCTGACTAGGGACTGGAAGGTATGTTAAAATGTCTTCAGGTCCATGTGCACCAGGCCACCCCATTTCACCTGGCCTTCTCCTTCCAAGCACCCTGAAGGCAAAGAGCAAGGTCACATCAGAAAGGTGTGGACTGACGGGGCTCCCGACATCGCCACACCCCCTTTCGAGCACTGTGGCAGCGGGTGGGGTCAATTCAGAAAGGAAGTGGAAGAGCCCCTTTGCTCCACTCCTTCTCAACATTCCCCCTGCTCTCTCCCGAGACTGAATTTAATTTATTTATTTATTTATAATTATTTATTTATTTTATTAAAACATTTTATATCCCACCCCTCCTGTCAAAGGCAGCTCAGGGTGGTTTACAATATATAAAAGTATAAAAACAGACATAAAAATACACAAACAGCAACTCTTCACAACCTTGCTCCCCCCTACCTCTCTGCACTTATCGCCCTCCATACTCCAGCCCGTGCACTTCGCTCCTCCTCTGTCCCTTCTCTCACCCTTCCACGCCTTCCCTGCTCCCCTAAGCGCCTTCGTCCCTTCTCACTTGCTGCCCCCCATGCCTGGAACTCCCTCCCTGTCCACATCCGCCTTGCCCCCTCCCTTCATACCTTCAAATCTCTCCTTAAAACTCACCTCTTTCGCTCTGCTCTGTCTGACTCTTTATCCTGCTGAGCCACTATTCCTATACCTACGATCGGTTTACCCTTATCCTTGCAACATGGACCTGCCTGCTGTCATTCTCATCGTAACCAAGCCAAGTACGTGCACTTGAGACCTCGCATCTTCATGAATGTTAGACCCCTTGTCTCTCCCTCTGTTCCCCTTCCTAAGTCTCTCCCCCAGCTCCTGTCTCTCAGATTGTAAGCCCTAGGGGCAGGGACCGTGTCTATTTTATTACTTTGTAAAGTGCCAGGCACACTGCTGGTGCTATATAAATGTTTGTTAATAAATAATAATAATAATAATAAAACATCTAAAATAGGGGGAAGAGGAAAAAGGGGGAAACATCCCCCTGGGAAAAAAGGAGGGAGGAAAAAATACCCCACCCTTACCACCCCCCATCAAAATAAAAACCCATCCTCCCCCATCTCCCTCGCCAAAGGCCTGCCGGAACAACCAGGTCTTGCATTGTTGTCGGAAGGAGGAGAGGTCCAGGGCCACCCAGGCCTCTGCCGGGAGGGAGTTCCACAGCCTTGGTGCGGCCACCAAAAACACCCTCTCCATAGTCACTCCCCAGGATACCCAGGGGACTTCGAGAAGGGCATTCCCAGTCGACTTCAGGGGTCAATCGAGAGCACGGGGAGTGAGGCAGATATATGGGGGCAAAGTCATATAGGGCTTTATAGGTAAGAACCAGCACCTTGAATCGGGCCCAGAAGACTATTGGCAGCCATTGCAGAGAACGGAGCACTGGTGTAATGTGCTCACGGTGACCCGTGTCTGCAGGACTCCACCTGAGAGGTCCTGGGGAGATGAAAAATGGTCCCCGAGCACCACTCGCTGAGTTCTTCCGGCCAGGAACGAGCAGAACCATTCAAGAACAGTTAGGCCCACCCCAGCACAGTCCCGCAGGCAAGTCACCAACATCTCATGGTCAACAGTATCAAAAGCAGCTGACAGATCTAATAGAATCAGCAGGGTCGAACAACCCTGAACTAATTCACAGCGACAGTCGTCGACCAAAGCCACAAGCACAGTTTCAGTGCTATAGCCCAGATGAAAGTCGGACTGCAAGGGATCTAGAAAACTGAGTTGGTCCAGATGCTCCTGCAACTGCCAAGCCACTACCCATTCAATAACCTTCCCTAAAAAGGGAAGGTTAGAGACAGGCCAATAACTGGTGAGGGAGTCAACGTCCAGAGATGGTTTTTGAACAGGGGCCATACCACTGCCTCCTTAAGGCAGCTCAGCACCCTGCCCTCCCAAAGGGAGGCATTGACCACCCTGGCAAGCAATGGCCCCAGCATCTCCCGGCTGGCCAAAACCAGCCAGGAAGAGCACGGATCCAGTTCACAAGAGGTGACTCTGACCATCCAAAGAACATCTTCTGCATCAGCGGGAAAGACCCACTGAAACCAATCCCACAAAGTAGGACAAGGCGGGGCTTCCATAACCTCTGGTTCTCCTATTGTAATAAGTGCAGCATCGAAGTTGTGGTGAATGTGAGTGATTTTATCAGTGAAGTAATCAGCAAACATGTCATAGCAGGCACTGGAAGGTTTCAGTTCCAGGCGTAGGGAGGCCGGACCGACCAGCCCCCTCACCACCCAGAAAAGCTCCGTGGGACAAGACTTCGCTGATGCTATGAGGGCAGCAAAGAACTCCTTCTTTGCTGCCCGCACAGCCATGGCATAGGCTCGCAAACTGGCTCTATGTCGCCATCTGTCGGCTTCAGCACAAGAACGGTGCCACCATTACTCTAATCGCTGCCCTTCTTGCTTTAGCAACCGCAGATCCTCGGTGAACCAAGAAAGCCTGTGGTGCCAATGCCTAGGGAGCAGATGTCTAGGAGTCATCCGGTTGATGGCCTCAGTCAGCAAGTTGTTCCAAATAGCAACGAGGTCATCGAGCGTCCGGCCGTCAAGATCAGAGGGTAATTCCCCCAGTGCATTTTGGATCCTCTCCAGTGCCATCAGTCTCCGGGGGCAAACCAACTGAATTGGTTCCACACCCCTCCGGAAGCAGACGTACACCGGGAGACAGACCCACAGGAGGTAATGATCCATCCATGACAAGGGCACTGTTGATACCTCCCCCACCAATGGATCACCCGCCTCAAGGCCAGTACAGAAAATCAGATCTAGGGTATGTCCCCCATCATGTGTTGGGCCGATGACTACTTGAGACAAGTCCATGGTTGCCATGGCAGCCATGAACTCATGCTCTGCTCCTCCAAGGTTGGCGTCGACATGAATATTGAAGTCCCCCAAGACTAATGTCTTCGGGGACTGCAATGCCACCTCCAACACCAGCTCTGCCAGAGCAAGTAGGGATGCTGCCGTACAGGTAGGTGCATGGTCTACTAGCAGCACTCCTAATTTGTCTCCTGCCAAATCAATCACAAGATGGAGACCCTCAATACCCAACATAAGCTGCACTGGATACCTCCTAACGGACCATGAGTCCCTAAAACAATGGCTACACCCCCACCCCCCCGCCCCCTGTCTCTCTGACCATGGCTGATGCTGCACGGAGTATCCAGCCAGAACAAGGTCAGCCAGAATAGGCCCTGACTCAGTGTCCAGTCAGGTCTCTGTGCCAGCATTTTACCAGCAACCCTGGTCTAGCCCACCCCTCTTAAACAGAAATAAATTAGACCTAAACTAATCCCAAATGATGCTTATCTAACCTATTTTTAAAACTTCCAAAGCTGGGAACAACCCCTCCCCACAACCTCCCTTGTTTGTTGATTTGCTGTTAGGGTTAGAATCAGTAAGAATTTTCCTTCCCCCTCTGGTTTTCATCTCCTTACAACCTTGCCAAACGTTCACCTTTTAGTCTGAAATGTACTTTTCCTAAAGTGTTTCATTTGGAAAGTTTGAGCAACAAAAAAACCCAAAAAAAACCCCACCGAAAACACAGCTTAGCCATTTTCAGAGAGAAAAAATGAAGAAATACACATCTTCCATTATTCTTTTTCAATCCATTTTTGACCTTTTGTGTGAGGCAGCTCAAGCAAGGAAACAATTAGGGGCAGGAATCTGGAACTGGACAGGAAGATTGTCCCTGGGTCAGATATATGCCTTTCAGTGTCCTTCAGAAAAAATCCCTCGAGCTTTCATGTCTTTCAAAACCACACTGCATGCAGGGAAACTAGATTCCCTCAGAATCAAAAACACTCATTTCCTTAGGTGACCTGGCAGAATCTAAAATGATTCATAGAAACATGGAAGCTGTTTAAAAAGCTTCTGCTCCACAATTGCCCCTTAGTATAGGGTTAATGAGGACCAGGCTGGAAGCCATAAGGTCCCATGTTCTTCCACTGTTATCTCTTAATAATTGGGTGTACTTCAAAATCCCATTTTTATGTAGCCTGATAGGCTGACACCACTCCCCTCAGACAGGGACAAAATGTTTTCCTGTCGCCAGCAGAGTAGCTGAGGTCTCTGTAGGTTCTGTAACCTGCCCCATGGTTAGCAACAGAGTTAGGAATAGAACTAAGCTCTGGAGATGCCCGACCAGATTTCAGATGTTAGATTATAGTTCATCCTCAGGAAAAAAGAAAAATAAATGAGGTCTAGGAGATTAGCAGTGCTGAGTGCGGCGCACAAAATGGCGTCTCCACCTTGACAAAGTACTGCAAGAGCCACAGATAGGAAATGGAAATGCTGCCAGCCATTATCAGTAGCCATGATTTCAAACTGGGCAACTGATGCACTCACTGAGAGGTGAAATCAGTTGGCTGGAAAGTGATAAGGCAGGAATGGGGAACTTCCAGCCTCTGCAACAAATCTGGCCAGCAGCTGGTTTTCACTTGCCTGCTCTCCAATTCTGTTTCATCATGATGCTCTGCAGGGGGGATCCACGTCAGAAAGGGGATGAGAGATTCTTTCCACCCCATCCCTTCCTTTCTGGTATGGCTGTGCCATCTGTTCCCCCTGGGGGGAAACATTCCCTGAGTTATCCAGGCCCCCTGTAGCCTAGGGAAACTGAGGCTTCACTCAACACCTTGAGATGGTACATAAAAACCCAGCAGGGTGGAAAGCCTTCAGGGGGCTCTTCCTCAGGCATCTGGAAGTTATAACAGGGAGTATGAGAAAGAAATAAGGGGTACATATACGGGGAGCACCAATGACCTATAAAACACACCAGCCAGCTTGTTTCTGAGAGACTCCCCAATGAATGGCTAAAATGGCCTTGCCGATATCATAATGACATGCTGTCCATTTAGTCGTGCTGGAAGGGTTTCAAGTTTGCCTTATGTGCTTAGATGTTCATGGCCCTTTTACAAGCTTGAATAAGAGGTTGCACCTCAACCCTTTTTACAGGTTCTTAGGGCATTACTCCTCCCACCCAAAAGCATGAACAGTGATTCCCCAGGCCCTGTACGGAATTGCATCATCTAGAGATGGGAACCTTTTCCCTCCCAGGGACCAGTTTGGAGATTAGTCCAAACGACGAGGGCTGCATAGAAGTTGGGGACAGGAGTGCTTACGGGGTGCATTCAGAAAGAGGAGGGTCCAGATCATGAATCTGTGCCATGGATCTGTTCCTAATCATCGTTGTGCAATGCCCTCATCTCTGCTCCCTTAACCTAAGCTCAGCCTTTCAGTGCTTGGGAAACAAAGCCAAGGATTTGAACTGTGGGACCTACAAGGGGAGAGCCAAGAGAAGGACTTGCCTGCAAATTTAAATGTGAAGGCTGGGCGCCATAAACGAACTGGAGTCTTGGAACCCAGCAAAGGAGCCTGCCAGAGAAAAGTATTATTGAAGAGACTACCGTTATGTGTGCACTGTAAATAAAAGAGCTCTGGTGTCAGGAAGAACAAGCATGTTGGCCATGCTATTTGGAAGGCTGATCCTGATTAAATGCCTGGCCCATTTGTTCCACTAAGGTTTAATTTGAAAACCCTATGTTTGGTAACATGGAACTTGCAAGGGCAGCAGACAGAGGGTGTCTTTAGACGTAACATCAACAGGTGTCTGAATGTGTGTTTTGACCTTGATATGAACACCGGTTTTTTTGGCCCTTTGTTCACCATGTGGTGCTGCTTAGAGACATAGCCCATCTTGGGGCAAATTGGTGTTTTGCTCGCCACCCGATCTCAGCATGCAAGCGCAGCTGCCTCATTCCCTGTGTTGTACCTGCCAACATGTCACACGATATCATTAGACACAACGTTGGCCACATGATCAGCCAGAACACATTGTCCTTGTGATGCAATGGTGCTCTCATCACGTGTGCAACGACTGGCCAAATTGGTGTTGGGATTGTTATGGTGTGTTTACACACAATGGCCAAACACGTGCTTAGGGATTTTGACACTCTATCTTTGTTATGGCTAAAGACGCCCAGAGTGAGGAAGAGATGGGTAAGAGGCAGGGTAGTACCTTAAAGACTAATGGAGTGCATAAGCTTTTGCAGGCTACAACCTGCTTTTATCAGATGCAGGTTATAGTCTGAAAAAGCTTACGCATCTCTCTCCAAATAGTCTTTAAGGTGTACCCACCCTCTTCTCCTGTCTGACTTCAGACTAACACAGCTCCCCATCTCTGCTCTTTGCAAAATGATTTCTTCTCATGAATCAGACAAGCCAGAACTACTTGCTTGAGGAAGGGCCCTGTGTTGCCTGAAAGCTTGCTAACCAATGGAAGATGGTTCTATGACAGAGTTCATATGGACTACTTTGGGTACTTTTTAAGGGACAACAGCAGCCCCGGTTCTGCCCTCGTCAGCCCACTTCACCTCCGGGTTGGCCAGTCCGTTTGATAGCACCCCTGCCTGATGTGCAAGCAGGCCCCACCGGTGGCACTCCAGAACATTCCGGAGCACCGCCAGCAAAGCAGGCTACCCAAACCCAGGGCTGCTGTCCGTCTGCTGGGCAGACCCACGCGTCAGCTCCACCCATCTGGCTGTTGCCCCTGCAGCAACATAGAGTTGCGGGTGCCAGCTTAGAGCACTGGGTGATGGCCCACAAGTCTATGGCGCTCTAAAGTGGACCCAGGCTGGGCTGCAAGTGGTCGTAAGTGAGGTTACACCCCCAGAGCAGCTCCGGGGGCAGGTAGCCCCCACGATGTCCATCTGTTTACAGCCTTTATCTCTTGCATTTGTGACCAGCACAGCAACCACACTCTCTAGTCTTCCACCTCATAGTATACCATAGCAGCGGGGCAGACTGTCGTTTTTATCCATCCCAGTCTATCCAGGAGGCACCTGCTACTTTTATCCAGACTGTGTCCCACATAGGAATGAGCTCAACACTGCTGTTTTTGGTCAGGACACCTTCATGTGTTACTCAGCACTGGAATCACACAAGCTGTGGAACTTAGAAGAACTGCCGAATTTGCATTTAGGTAAAGTCTACACCCACCTTAGCTTTCCGTATTTCAACTCAGCTTTGCCAAAGTGCCTTATCTGCCCCAGGCTAATGCCGGGGGGAAGTAGAAGATCTAATACACAGCCTTTTTTCTTCTATTTTTTTTTCATTTTATCAATCCATGAAAAGAACAATGGATCAGGGCCGGCCGCCTTTCCACAGGGCAATCTGGATGACTGCCCTAGGCCCAGCTATGGTTGTTTTTAAATGAACACGGCAATGGCTGTGGAGTAGCACTGCTGCGGAGCACCCACTCAGGTGGAGTGCATGGGGAGGGATTCAAACAAGCGGCTCCCAGAGTCGGTACCCCAGTCACTCCCTCTGCCACAGACCATGGGCGAGGGAGAAGCTAGCCAAGCTGACCTTTGCAATTGACATGTCCCCAGCATGAGCAGCACTGAGGAACCTGGGCTCCCCAGTGCTCCTGGCCAGTTCTTGTGACTTGCAAAGGTCGTGTTCCCTGCCCACAATGCCTATGAGTGGCAGCAAACTGGCCTGCTGGTGTGGCTAGCTACCCCAGTTCATACGGGCAGGGGCTCTGTGGCCACCCATTGCCATGGAGCTATTTGACTTGCCCTGCACGGAACACTTTGGATTTCTCAGCAGTGCTCCATGAGTGGGTGCTCTGTGGCTCACGGGAGCACATATCCCACCTCCCACTCCTCAGATATATGGCTCCTGGGTGGCCATGTGAGGTAGCATCTTGTTTAAACACACCCTATTTTCTGTAATTCCAGGGGGGCCACAGTGGCCCCTGTTTTCACCAGGGTAGGTTGTGAACACCTGAGCTATCAAGGCACAGCCAGGAGGCTGTGTGTTTGCAAGACACTTGCAGGGCTGTTTTGTGAGAAAAAGGTACAATGGGCCCACATAGGGACCAAAGCACAATGGAAGAGCTTCCACATAGAGGTTATGTGGAAATATTGGAAATCTCTTTCAACATCCAGGAGAAAATTTTCTTCAATAATTAGGAGCCACTGAAGAAGGGGGATCCCCCCGAAACGCGTCTGGCAGGTAGCTGAAGGTCTATGCCAAAGAAGCCCATTTGAAAAAGGAAAAGACCATGGGCATATCAACCATATTTCTCAGGAATCCAGGATTAGACTTTTGAAGTTTTTCTTTTCCATTCAGAGCTCCAGTGGGGCCCTTTCTTGCATACAGTTGTATGTTAAATTGTAATACACACATTATTGATGATCATGCCTTGCCATTTTAATTAACACAGTACCCATTGAATAGGAATAAATAATTGTTTTTGTATATATCTGTCATGTGATATTTGCACAGTTCCACAATTTGCATTCATATTAAGGTTTAATACAGTTCTTCCCCTCTTCTGTGCATAGGTTGTGGGGGCTCCAAGCACAACCAACTCTAGGGCCTTGTGGAGGGTGCCCCCTGTTGGAATTTTTTTTAGTAATGGTCAAAAAAACCAAAAAACCAAAAGCAGCTTGAATTGTTAGTAGCAACAGCTTAGTAGTAATCAACACCTTGGAGATTGTTTCTGGATTAAAATTAACTACTTTATTGAGAAGTACATTGTGATAGGAAAGGCCTATCCCTAGTCTTAATAGCTAGCTGCCACCAGCATGGTGGCCAGACATGTTGAAGGTCAGAGAGAGAATTTAGTAATGGCGAAAGGTCAGGAAGAAGGAGGAAGTCCAGTAGGAGCTTCCTGGGCACATCCCACCTGGGAGGGGGCTTAGAAGCAGAGATCAGGAAAGGTTAAAGTGACACTCACACTAACTCACTATCTCTACTCCCAAATGCCCCTAGTGGTCATTAGGGTTTGTTGGTGCAAAAGGTGATGTCATCTGGAGCTGTTTTTCCAACACCCCTTCTCATCGCCTGTCGCACCGGCTCACGACTCCCATTCGCTCACGTAGCATCTGGAATCGATCCCTTGGTAGTGGCTTGGTCAGTCCATCTGCCACCATTTCTTCAGTTGGGCAATACTTCAACTCAATTAGCCCTTCTTCCTGTGCCTCTCGAACATAGTGGTACTTTATGTCAATGTGCTTCGTTCGAGACTTGGACTTCTCCATTTGTGAGAGCTTAATGCAACTCTGGTTGTCCTCAAACATCGTGGTAGGCTTTGGCTCTTCAATTCCAAAGTCCAACAGCAGCTTGTGTATCCACACAGCTTCCCTGCATGCTTCACTAGCTGATATGTATTCTGCTTCTGTTGATGAGAGTGTAACAAGTGACTGCTTCCTGCTAGTCCAACTTATGGCTCCATCTCCATAGAGAAACAGGTGTCCACTGGTGGACTTGCGATCAGCTATGTCTTCAGCCCAATCTGCATCCATGTATCCCACCAGTCTAGGGTTGCTGCTTACTGGAATCTTCAATGCGTAGTGCGCGGTACCCTTCAGGTATCTCCCCAGTCTCTTGACTGCAGTCCAGTCATTCTTGGTTGGGGCACTTACTTTCCTGCTCAAGATTCCCACCGCTGTGGCAATATCTGGCCTTGTCACTGTGGCTATGTACAAAAGCTTGCCAATCGCTTTTCTGTACTGGTTGTTGCCTGCCAGAGGCTCATCATCTTCCCTTTGTTTCAGGAAATTGACATCCATTGGTGTTCTGGCCTCATTGGCATCTGTCAGTCCCAGACATTCCAAAAGATCCTTGATCTTTGCTTTCTGGTTGAGAAGATAACTTCCATCTTCTTCTTTTTCTATTTGAATGCCAAGGTAGTGTGAGATGCTTCCAAGTTCCTTCACCTCTACTTCCTTGTTTAGGTGCTCAACAATCTCGTGACTGTCTTGCTCCTGTTCACAACAGATGATCAGATCATCAACATAAGTCAGGATATAAGTCCACTTATTGTCTCTGAATCTTGAGTACAGGCAGGGGTCAGCTTTTCCTTGCGTGAACCCTTCCTTAAGCAGTAGCTGATTCAGTTTCTCATTCCATGCTCTAGCTGCTTGCTTCAAGCCATAAATGCTCTTCTGGAGTTTGCATACAAGCTTCTCCCTTCCAGGTTGCTCGAAGCCTGGTGGCTGCTGCATATAGATGTCTTCCTCAAGTTCTCCATTCAGGAATGCAGTTTTGACATCTAAATGGTTAACATGCATCTTTCTGGAAGCTGCTATGCTAAGTAGTGTTCTGATGGAAGTGTGCTTGACAACTGGTGCAAATGTTTCATCATAGTCTTCTCCATATATTTGGGAGTATCCCTTGGCTACTAGTCTGGCTTTGTAGCGCTGTACATCCCCTTCTGCATCTTGCTTGATTTTGAAGACCCATTTGCAACCTACAGGTTTTCTTCCAGCAGGTAGTTCCATAAGTGTCCAGGTTTTGTTCTTGTGTAGAGATTCAATCTCTTCCTTTGCTGCTTTCCTCCATTTTTCAGCTTCATGGGTTGGCATCCTGTCAACATCCTTCCATGTGCTGGGTTCTTGCAGCTCTGCACTTGTGGTGAGGTAGGAGTATTTCAAGGGTGGAACTCCTTTGTTGGACCTCTGTGAGCGCCTGGGTTCTGGCTCAGCTTCTGTGACCCCTTCTGAATCTGCAGCTTCTGTAACCCCTTCTGAATCTGCAGCTGGTTCTGGTTCACAGATTGGCATTTGGTAGCTGAAGGCCTGCTCACTTGGTTCCTCTTGCATCTGGATCCTTGGCTCCAGGTCTGGTAATTCACCTTTGGTTGGTCTGTGTCTTTCATCAAAGTACACAACATTGCAAATTTCAATATTACCAGTTTCAACATCAAGAATTCTGTATCCTTTGCCTCCTAAAACATATCCACATAAAACTCCTTTCTTGCTTCTGCAATTCAACTTGTTTCTCTTTGCCTTTGGTATATATGCATACACATCACAACCAAAAACTCTGATGTGATTTAGGCTAGGCTTGTGTCCAAACCACAGTTCAAATGGAGTTTTCTCTATGGCTTTAGTTGGCAATCTGTTCTGCAGATAGCTGGCAGTCATCACTGCTTCTCCCCAGAACTTGCTTGGCAAACTTGCATCTTTCAACATACATCTTGCCATCTCCATTAGGGTTCTATTTTTCCTTTCTGCAACACCATTCTGCTCAGGAGAGTATGGGGCTGTAGTCTCATGCTCAATTCCCTGTTCTCTCAGAAAGGATTTCATTTCGTTTGAGGTGTATTCGCCTCCATTGTCTGACCTTAGTCTCTGAGGCTTTCTCCCAAACTTGTTGCTGACCAATGCAACATACTCTTTAAACTTTTCAAACACTTGACTTTTCTCTCTCAAAGTGTAAACATAGGCAAATCTTGAGAAATCATCAATAAAAGTAACTATGTACAGGTTTCCTCCAATGCTCCTTTGCAGAGGACCTGATACATCACTGTGAATCAACTCTAGAGGGCGCTGAGACTTTCTCTCCTCTAGCTTGTGGAAAGCTGGCTTAACACTTTTTGCAGAAATGCAACATCCACATTTGTCTAAGTTCTCAGTACACAGTTTCAGTTTAAAGTCTTTAATTAAATTCCTCTTCTCAAGTTGGCGAATTGAATTAACATCTCTATGTCCCATTCTGCGATGCCAAGTTTTATCACAGTCTCTGTGGGTGCACTTGAGATTGCTTGCTAAATTTGCATTTTCACTGACACTATGGACTTCAAAGAGCTCACTATCTCCCAGAGATGCATACAGGATTGAGTCACCATCTCTTGTTACAAGGCAATGATCATCCATGAATTCAAACTTGCAGCCATTTTTCACTCCATATTTCACAGAAATTAAATTGTTTTTCAACGAGGGCACATACAGAGCCTTATGTATGATTACTTGTTCAATTTCACCATCTGGGAGCTTACAAAATATTTTTGCTTGACCACGCCCTTCTGAAAAGACCTTTCTCCCATCTGCTAGAGAAATAGGTACTTTGTGATCCAATTCAATTTCTGAAAACATTTCTATATCCTTGAGGAGATTTTCAGTTGCTCCAGAATCAATATAGATCACATCATCTTTTACTTTTGACATGGCGTTAAAACCTTTAATTTTCTCTTTCTCCTTCTGTTTAGAGCTAGCAGTTTTCTCCAGGCTCTCTGTCTGGCTCTTAATGGGTGCTTTAGATTTCCCCATTGTCTTGGCACTTGGGCAATTAACACGTAGGTGTGTTTCACTACCACAGGAAAAACATCCTTTCTTTACTCCTTTCTTTGAGCTAAAGGCTGTAACTTGATCTGTAGAGGTTTGCTTTGCCCTTTTGATAAAGCATTCATGCAACTTGCTAGATAGATAGTCCAATTCAATAACTTTATCTGAAATATCTATAGCAGTTTTCAAATATTCATAAGAAGCTGGTAAAGAGTTCAAGACAAAAGCCACAATCCCAGTGTCTCCAATATCTATTCCCAAAACCTTCAGTCTTCTTGCTAGGCATTGTATTTCACTTATATGCTCAGTAGGATTTTCATTTTCTCTGAGTTTCATATTGCACAGTCTCTGTATTATAGAGATGGCTTCGCTGGGGCTCTTTCTGTTATAAAGAGTTTCCAGCCTTTTCCAGATTTCACTGGCTAAAGTAACATTTTCAAAATGTATAAACAGCTTAGGACTTACATTGATTCCTAGAATCCCAAGAGCTTTTTCATTTTGTCTGTCCCAATGCTTTTGTTCAGCTCCTGCAGCCGTTGGTCTTTCTGTTGTTAGCACCTCATAAAGACCTTGACTCTTCAAGCAAGATTGCATGAGGAAACTCCACTCTTTGAAATTCGCTCCTTCCAGCTTTGGAATGTTGAAGTTCCCTTGAGTTTTCTCCATGCTGCTTGTCTTGTTCCAAAACAAAAACCAGGTACAAAAATAAGCTGTGCTTTTCTCCAACGAGATTCAATTCGAATTCCAAAAAATCTGTTAGGATCTTCAGGAGGATTCTGGGCCCATAACCCTATGTTGGGAATTTTTATTAATGGTTAGAAAAACAAAACCCCAAAAGCAGCTTGAATTGTTAGTAGCAACAGCTTAGTAGTAATCAACACCTTGGAGATTGTTTCTGGATTAAAATAAACTACTTTATTGAGAAGTACATTGTGATAGGAAAGGCCTATCCCTAGTCTTACTAGCTAGCTGCCACCAGCATGGTGGCCAGACATGTTGAAGGTCAGAGAGAGAATTTAGGAATGGCGAAAGGTCAGGAAGAAGGAGGAAGTCCAGTAGGAGCTTCCTGGGCACATCCCACCTGGGAGGGGGCTTAGAAGCAGAGATCAGGAAAGGTTAAAGTGACACTCACTCTAACTCACTATCTCTACTCCCAAATGCCCCTAGTGGTCATTAGGGTTTGTTGGTGCAAAAGGTGATGTCATCTGGAGTTGTTTTTCCAACACCCCCAAGGGGGCAGGACCATGTGGGGAGTGGTACGACTTAGGGGCCTGCATTTTATCTTCACCCTGAGGCCCTGCAGATTCTAAGGCAGGTCTCCCCAATTGATATTACCCCTTTTAGGGAGGAAGATCCACCTCCTGCCAATTTAAAAATTGCTAATTTTATTGTCCACAAGTATTTAGGGCTGTTGCAGTGTATGCTGATTTAATGTTTCAGAAGTAAAAGATGTTGATAGGGAAGCTTGTTTTAACATTCTTTAACTCTGAGACTTATGCATTAGGAGCATTTTTATTTAATTGTGTGTTTTATATTTTTGTATACATATGTATTTTTTGTAATGACTGGCAAATTGCTGTGAATAAACCTCCCTATTACTACTGCAAAAAACACCTTCCAGTAGTTTTAAGCCTCTCTCTTGCCTTGCTCAGAGACTGTATTATCTTTCATTCCCCTTTGGATACACGCACTTGAAGTTCGGCTGTTTTGTGTCTTGCACTGCTCTCTTCTCTAAAGCAAGGCAGACAGTTTTCTTGCTGACAGCACTACAGCCGTGGCTGTGCATTAGACATGGGGTTTGGGTTTGCCCTATTTTTAAGAAAGATGCCCAGGAGTTAGAAACTAGGCCAGTCTGTTATCCTTGACTAGAGAAATATTATAGCTGTGAATGTTGCCAAGGCCAAGATGCTGCTCTTAGCAAGGCACTGAAGTTCATATGCTGGGAATGCCACCCCAAATAATTATCCTGGAGAACAAACACCATGAAATCAAGCAGTTAGCCACTATATTTCTAGCACCAACTGACTGCATCATATTGACATTCCAGCAGCCAAAACACTTCCAGCATAAGCACTAATTCCTAATGGGATGGGGTTGGGTATTTGTTCCTCCTTTTATGAATTGTTTTAATTGATGTTTTATTATATGCCTTGTATTGTAATATTTATATTGTTTATACTTTATGTTGTTCGCCGCTTCGAGCTGCCTGTGGGCAGGGGAAGCAGTATATAAGATTTTATAATAAACAATATAATATAAATAATAATATATAACACATGGGGTGTTTTTAGACAAGCACTTCCTCCACCCATCATGCATGAACTCCCCAACATTCTTATTTTATTAGTATTATTTTCAGAGTGCCAGCAACATGGCTGGCACTGAACAGTCCTGATAATAAGAGATGGGTCCCTGACCCCTTACAGTTTAGGGCAGGGGGGCAAAATGCAGCCCATGGCCAGTTTTTATGTTTTACGAGAGCAAAGGTAAGGGTATGCAATGCATGCAAGACAGGGGACAGATCCATGATTCGAGGCCTTCCTTTTCCTGAGTGCACCCCTTAAGCACCTCTGCTTCCAACTTCTATGCAGCCCTTCGAGCTTCTTTCAAAGTGACCCCTGGAAAGAAAAAGGTTCCCCTTACAAGGGACTGGAGATAAGGGGGAGAGAAAATGGGGTGTTTTTAGACAAGCGCTTCCCCCCCCCATCACCCACCCATCATGCATGTTGAAGGGCTGCATTGGGTGCCAATGTGGCCCTGCAACATGCATGATGGGTGGGTGATGGGTGGCTCATGAATGGAGAGGTGCTTGTCGAAAAACACCCATAAGAAGAAACAAGTTACTGCACCAGCAACTTCTTGAATGAATATTCATGACGTTGCTTTTGCACGTGCTGAGCTTGCAGGGGAAGGAGTGGGGAACATGGAGGATAAGCCAGGATAAGAATCCTAAATGAGAAATCTATGGGAATCAGGAGCTGGGGAAAAGGTAGGTTTTTAGGAAGGAAGGAACAAGGAAGGAAGGAGAGAGCAGAGTGTTATGCGCTTGGAGTGGGAGTTCCAGGAGTAGCACAGGAGAAGTGGCAAAGTCTGCACAAGAGAAGAAACCCAGCTCTGATTTATCCCACTAGTATTATCCCACGAGGTACCTGTTGAACTTAAGCACACAAATAGCTGCTAGAAATCAGGTTGTGGTTCATTTTAGATGCTTTCTTATCATATGTCTGATTTCTTGTGAATGGCTCCAACTTTCTAAGTTAGTTTCAGTCTTTCCCCTCCATTTTGTCGCTTTCCAATTGCCACAGGCCTTCCACAAAGCTCCCTATGATCAAGGCCCTGCAGGCCTGGGTTTTACACCACTGCCCCTTTTGCCATTTCAAGTTTATTCATGGCCTCCAAGAATTGGGAGCAGAGCGGATCTTCTGGGCGCCTCCCAACACAGGGGGCCCCATGCGATCTCATGGTTTGTACATATCTGGCCCTGGCCCTGTAGGAAAGTCTTACTCCAACCTGAAATAAAGTCAGTCAATGTTTTTAATTGTTCCTTGGTCCTTTAAGGATAACTCTCACAAGCACAGATGGCAGTGGAAGTCTGCGAGTGCAAGAGAAGAATTATTTTTTCAACTCATTACAAATTGCAGGATTCTTCCCTTTGCATTCCTTTGAGGTGCAGAGCAGCAACATGCAAACAGAAGGGCTTTGCTGTCTGTCTGATCAGCACCAAACAAAAAAAGGGAGAAAATAATGAGAACGCTCCCTTTCATACCCAGAGCCCTCAGGTTATCACTCACTTTGTTTACGGATGAGAGAGAGAAACATAAAAGATAAAGAAATTGTCACCTCAAACCTGTCCTGAATACACAGCATAAGAGACAAAAGAGATAATTACTTGCCATTGTGAATATCACAGCTGATATATCTGCACCAAAGAGTGTTATCCTTTTATAAAAAAACAATCTTTGCTGATTGACCAGTATGCCAAGGAGCATCTAGAGCAGGGGGTGGGGAGGGAGGAGACTCTTCCCTCCTGCAGGCCACTTGGAAAATTAGCACAAGCTACATGGGCTGGATGGAAATTGGGGGTGGAGACACTTTAAGGGTGTGCTCATAAGAACATAAGAAGTGCCATCCTGGATCAGACCAACGGTCCATCCAGCCCAACATTCTGTCTCCGACAGTGGCCAGTCTCAGTTCTCGTTCCCCTGACTAGGGGAACGACATCAGGGCAATTACTGGGTACCGGATTTACCGGTTACTGGATTTTTAAAAACCGGATTTGTGTACCGGTTTACCGGTAGCGGATTTGTTCCACTGATTTCAATGGGGAACTGTCCCCATTGAAATCAATGGAAAAAAACACAAAAACCCTCCCCCCTCGCCCCATTCACCCTGCCCAGCCTGACTTTAAAAACAATTTTTTCCCCCGAAGTCCCTGCTAGTGCAGGCTCCAGGCCGCTGCCAGCGACCCAGAGCCCGCACCAGCAGGTACTAGGGTGATCCCTGGGGTGGGGGGTGGTTTAACACACACACCCATCCCAGGGATCACCCTAACTCCCCACCCAGGGATCGCCTACCTTGCGAGTTTCACCAGGAAGTTCACCAGAAGGCCTAGTAGCGCTGAAGCCGGCAGCCACAGCCAGCGCTGAAGCCGTCAGAGTCGGACCGCCGCCGCCACCCAGAGCGCAAGGTAGGCGATCCCTGGGTGGGGAGGTAGGGTGATCCCTGGGGTGGGGGGGTGTTAAACCACCCACCACCCCAGGGATCACCTTAGTACCTCCAGCGACGGCCCGGAGCCCTCACTAGCAGGGACTTCGGGGGGAAATTATTATTTTTTAAGCCAGGCTGGGTAGGGTGGGTGGGGGGTGTCCCCCCTTCCACCCGCACAGCCTGGGAGGGGGAGGTTTTTTGTGGTTTTTTCCATTTATTTCAATGGGGACAGTTCCCCATTGAAATCAATGGAACAAATCCAGTACCGGTAAACCGGTACACAAATCCGGAAATCCGTTTTTTAAAAATCCAGTAACCGGTAAATCCGGTACCCGGTAATTGCCCTGATGTCCCACCCCTAGTATCCAGTCCCTTTTTGAAGCTTCTTACGCCATTGGCACAGCAATGAGTTCCACAGATCAATTCTACATTGCATGAAAATTTCCTTTTATTTGTTTTAAATCTGCTGTCTGTAATTTCATGGCGTGCCCCCTGGTTCTGCTATTTTTAGAAAGGGAAAATAGCAGCTCCCTATTTACCTGTGCCACACCATTCACGACCTTGTAAAATTTAATCATATCCCCTCTTGGTTATCTCTTCTCCAAGGGTGTTAACAGCCAGGATGCTAGCCTGGTTAGGCCCATCTGGGACAGCGGTATGTCTGTACATTTGTTCTGGGCCCACATCTGGCAGGCCCGGAACAAACCCCGGCTGGGCCCTGACTGTGGGCCCAGATCAAAGCAACCCAGCTGGACCAAAGCTGGCGGAACCAGGCTAGAACATTTGTTCCCAGTCCCGGCTCCTCCAGGGGGTTGCCATGGCACCCAGCCATGGCTGCCTGTAATAGGCAACCATGGCTGTCTGTCATGGCGGAGGAGTGGGGCAACATCAGGAACGCAGTCGAACAGCCGCATGTCACTCCCCCCTCCTCTCACGAGCTGTGAGAATGTTTGTTCCCATGGTGAGAGCTTGCTTGTCCAGGGGAAGCCCTCCCGGGAGGGGAGGAACAGTAGGACAGACATCCAGGTGGATGGGCTGTTAACACCCCAAGCTGGAGAGCCCTAACCTATTGAGCCTTTCCTCACACAAGAGGTTCAGGTCCTGGGTCATTTTTGTTGTCTTTCTCTGCTCCTTTTCCAGGTTTGCTGTGTCTTTTTTGAGATGGGGTGGCCAGTATTCCAGGTGTGGTCACACCATGGATTTATAGAGTGACATTATGATATTTTCTGCTTTGTTTTATATCTCTTTTTGACCCTTTAATGATTGTTATTTCTGTAAGCACTTCCGGTCTTCAGAGCAGTCCACGGTCACCTATTGAGTTCATCGGTGAGACAGGATTCAAACCAAGTTTTCTAAAGCCTTAGCCCTTATCCACTAGGCTACACTGAACTTCACTAAGCTACACTCAGTGTGGAAGAAGGAAGGAGAGGATCCAGAGCATGTACTGGCTTCGTATTCCAGGCACAGTTCAAGCTGCTAGTTTTGACCTATAAAGCCTTAATCAGCCTGGCCCTCAGAGATCTAAAGGTCCACTTTCTCCCCTATGTTCTGCCACAATCCCCAAGTTCAGTCAGGGGTGCATCCCCTTGAAAGCTCCATCCTTGTACCAAGTCTGCACAGCAAGGGCACACAGAAAGGCGTTCTCAGTGGCTACTCCACCGCTCTGGAATTCCCTTCTCATCCCATCCCCTGGAGGTTCACCCATGCCTGAGCAATTTCCTGAGGCAATGCAAGACCTATGCATGTGGCCAGGCTTCCATCAGGTGAGGATATGGACTGAGAGTAGTTTTAATAGAAATTTGATTTAATTTAATATTTTTACAGGGGTAGTTTTGTGTTATACCTATTGTAAGCTGACATTTTGAGGAAGGGTGGGATAAAAATTCAAATAAATACTATCCTTGAACCACCACCCCCAGCTCCTCTCCCTTCCTCTGAGCTCACTTTTTTCATTGTTTGAGGATAGGGGCTGGATCCACAAGTCAGATCCAGGATTTAGAAAAGGGACAAACAATTAAAAATCAGCCAGATTTGACCCATGGGCCAGAGACTCCCCACCCATAATCTAAAGAGAATGGCTGCTGTGCTGATCCCAAACGTAAGAGTTGGGAAGCAAATTAGGTCAGACGATCTCTTTTACTGGACCAACTTCAGCTGGCAACAGTCTGCAAGCTTGCAGGCCATATTCCCACCAGCTAAAATTGGTCCAATAAAAGATATTATTTGAATGAACATTTAAGGTAGTTCAGGTCAAAATAATCAAATATCATTGCAACTTGCATAATCTGCTGAATAAATAGCCTTGAGCTAAAGCCTGATCCCATTGGGATAAGACTCCCGTGGACTTGAATGGGATGTGTGTGAAATAATCCATGGCATAGATCCATGTCTGGACTCTTTCTTTCTTCCCCAATCTTGAGCAAAGCCCTAAAGCACCCCATGCCCAGCTCCCATTCAGCCTGTGGAGCTTGTACTAATTTTCAAAGGCCGTTTCTAAATGGGCAGAGCTGGGGGGCTGGTCCGTGTGCGCTGAGTGGACCGCCTACGCATATCCAGTGAGTGGAGGGGGGATTTAAATAGGCTGGGATGGGTGTGTGCTGGGTGTGTGCCCCGACCACGCACTGCCCACTCCTGCCCCCGCATGGAGCATCCCGGATTTCTTCCCGATGCTCAATGCATGGGGATGAGTGGGCAGTGTGTGGATCATGGGAATGCATGCCCAGTGCCCACCCACACCTCCTTCACAAGGGCACTCAGGTGGGTGGGCGATGGGTGGACCTGGGTGTGTCCCCTTCAAAAATAGCTAAAGTGGCCTGTGGGGGAGAAAAGGTTCCTCACTCCATACATTGCTTCACTCATATAAGTGATGCTACTGACGTGAACTCAATGGGTGAGGTGCTGTGAGCAATGAGATCTGCATTACATATCCAGTTCTATTACTGGCCTGCTTCATATAAACATCCTCTTTTGGCCACACCAATCCTGGTTTCACAAATGCTGTCTGTCCTCATGTCCCAAAGCATTTGTGAGGCTGTTTTTAGA
This sequence comes from Sphenodon punctatus, assembly GCA_003113815.1. Taxonomy (NCBI): domain Eukaryota; kingdom Metazoa; phylum Chordata; class Lepidosauria; order Sphenodontia; family Sphenodontidae; genus Sphenodon; species Sphenodon punctatus. Next base: position 575,435 of record QEPC01006398.1, read on the forward strand.
TGATACATTATAATATTCTGCTGGGTTTTATGCCATTATAAAGGTGATTGTTTATACACTTGGAACATTAACAATTATGACACTTCCTGTTTGCTTCTGGGTTTTAGTTTTCCCAGGATTTATAAAAACATTATAAATAAAGAACATTATACAACAGTCAGTTCCCTCATCTGTTCAGGGAGAATGATCTACAGGTAGACCATTCCACTCACTTTAAACTCCAGAGATGCTTAACAGAGCTCACTTTAAACTCTGCTCACTTTAAACTCCAGACCAACTTGACAGAGTGGCTTGACTGCTCACTTTAAATTCCAGAGTGGATTGTCAGAGCGGTTTAGACAACCAGGAATGGAATACCCTAATATAACATCACAGCCGTGGCCATCTAGTGACAGACACCAGAATGATTATGATAAGATGATGTCATTCCGACAAGTCAGGTAAGAACGATTTCAAAGTAGTATACTGTGATTATTTAAGAACAGCCTGAAAATCATGACTTTGTCCTGGCTCAGTTTTGGGGCAACTACCAAGCATCCCAGTTTGGTCAGGACCTGGGATAGAGATTCAAAACTGTTCCTTCCATCCACGATAGTGTCCTACCTCAAACCAGAAAGTGACTGTGTCTGGAAGCTAGAGGGAAGGGAGGGTTTCCTGCACCAGCAGCCTTGGCCCTGTCTGTTGATTTGAGCAAATGGTTTTTGCCTTCAGCCGAGTGCCAGGATAGTGCTGTGAATTAACACCGGGAGAGGGGAGCAGTGTTGCTAACTTCAGAGGAACTTCAGTAGATTTGGGGAAATTACTTTTTTCCCCAAAGGGAAAAGGAAAACTTAGCAATTTAGCACCAATCACAACTAAAAAAAAAAAAAAAGAACTCTGTGTGAAATGTATCAAACCTAAATAAAAATAGAAATAAATAAATAAATACAAAAAGAAAAATAAACCTGGGGGAATAAGCAAAACTTGGCTCCTTCCAGCTCCCTAAATATACATTGTCTTTAGTGTGGCATTTCCCTTGTTCCCTTGTTCTCATTGAGTATGTGCAGGTGGCTGGTGGGAGCCATCTACAACATAGCACGTCCCTTATTGTGTGTTCACCATCATGCACTATGTTTAGCAAGAATCATCAAATGGCTGTATAGCTGACAAGAATTTGGCTTCTATCTGTAACAGGAAAGGGAAACCCCCAGTCAGTGCACCCAATCTATCCCACCATTGTTTTTAAATTTGATCTTTCTCCAAACCCTGAATCTGGCCCGTGGATCCAGTCCCCCCGCCCCTCAAATAATGAGACACTGATCTGACGGAAAGAGAGCAAAGATGAGGACATGCACTCAACAATCGGAGATTGATCCATGTGGTACAGATACACGATCTTGACCTTCCCCTTCCTTTCAAATAGGGCCAAAACGCAAAATTCCACCTGGTTCTGATTCCGTAGGAACTGTGCATTTTGTCCATTCCAATTGGACAATGGAACAGACAACATTCCATCCAATTCCAATTGGAGTGACCAATTTTTATTTTTATTTTTTAAACCGGTCCAGCCACCATTTTTTTATTTTTTTTAAATTCGCATTTATACCCCACTCCTCCTGAAACAGCTCGGGGTGACTAACAATATCAAAAATAAAAACACAATTATAAAACATTTTTTAAATACTCATAAAATCATCAATTAAAGCATGGCTAGGGAGCATAAAAAATAATACAATAAATAAATATGGGTGGAGGGAATTAAAACCCCTAAACCCCCCTCCCCTCCTCCCCAAAGGCCTGGGTGAACAGCCAGGTTTTGCAAATTCACCGGAAGGTTAAAAGGCTTGGGGCCAGGCAAGCTTCCTCCAGGAGGGAATTCCAAAGGCGCGGCACGGCCACTGAGAATGCCTTCTCCATTGTGGCCCCCAGCTTAACACGGGGGACCTCCAAGAAGGCACCCCCAGCAGACTGAAGGAGCCGCTCTGGGGCGCGGAGGGCAAGGCGGTCCCTGAGGTACGAGGGGCCCAGACCATGAAGGGCCTTGTAGATCAATACCAAAACCTTGAACCTGGCTCGACTCGCTATTGGTAGCCAGTGCAGAGTCTGGAGCACAGGTGTTATGTGTTCCCGACGGCCCGTCCCCGAAAGGAGCCAGGCCACCACATTCTGCACTAAATGCAGCCTCCAGACCAGGAACAAGGGCAGCCCCATGTAGAGCGCATGCAGTAGTCCAGCCTCGAGGTGACAAAGGCATGGACAAGGGAGACCAGGTCCGGGCCAGAGACATACGGACGCAGCCTCCGCACCAGATATAACTGGTGGAAGGCGGCCTTCGATACTACCTCCACCTGCTGCTCCAGGCGGAGGTCTGCGTCCAATATCACCCCCAGACTCTGAACCTGCTGAGCTATAGGAGGGTGAACCCCCCCAATCAGGGGGGTCGATGCCTCCCTCGCTCTCCCCACTGACATCACCTCCATCTTATTGGGGTTGAGCTTCAGTCTGCTCTGCCACATCCATTCCGCCACAGCCTCCAGACACTGGGATAGCACCGAGACAGCAGGGTCTGGGTCAGTTGAAAAAGAGAGGTACAGCTGAGTATCATCAGCATATTGGTGACATCACACCCTGAACCCTCTCACAACCTCCCCCAAGGGCTGCATATATACATTAAATAACAATGGAGATAGAATGGAACCCTGCAGAATGCCACAGGATAAAGCACAGGGGCAAGATGTTTCCGCTCCCAAAACTACCCACTGGCTTCTCCCCGAGAGGAATGAGTGGAACCATTCAAGAACAGTCCCGTCCAGACCCCCCAGGTCACGTAGCCGTCTCAACAGCAGCCCATGGTCCACAGTGTCAAAAGCGGCCGAGAGATCTAGCAGGATGAGAAATGTTGAACATCCTACATCCATCTCCCAGCGGAGATCATCGACCAAGGCCACCAACGCTGTGTCGGTGCCATAGCCGTGGCGGAACCCAGAGTGAAAAGGGTCCAGGAAACTAATGCCATCTAGATGCGCCTGGAGCTGGATTGCCACCGCCCGCTCAATAACCTTCCCTAAAAAGGGAAGGTTAGAGACAGGTCGGTTGCTGGCAAGTGCGTCCACGTCCAACGATGGTTTCTTCAGCAGGGGGTGCACCACAGCCTCCTTGAGGCTAGGCGACAACCTCCCCTGCTGCAAGGACGCATTGACCACCCTCGCCAACACTGTCCTCAACGTCTCCCTGGAGGCTTTCACCAACCAGGATGGGCATGGATCAGGTGGCTCTCCCAAGACATCCACCGCATTGGCTGACATCACTTCCTGAAACTCCCCCCACAAGGATGGACCAGACAGGGCCTCCATCACCTCGCGCTCTCCACCTACTGCCCCTAATCCAACGTCAAAGTCGCTCTGATTCCGAGTGATCTTGTCTGCGAAGTAGGTGACAAACTCCTCCCAGCGGGCCTGGAACAAGTCCCCGTCCAGGTGGAGGGAGGCCAGACTGACCAGCCCCCGCACCACACAAAACAGCTCCGCCGGGCATGACTTTTTCAGATGCTATGAGGACAATGGCTGCCCATATCCAAAATGGCTGTACCACCATTTAAAAATTATTATTATTATTTTGGCCAGAATTCCAATCAGAAATGTTTCCAATCAGAATTTCAGTTGCAATAAGGAAGAACTGTTACGTTTTTGCAGAAATCTCCACCAAAGTGAAACAGTTCTCTCAAACCACTCCTACCTTGAAGCACCCGCTCTCCCAGCTTCTGCGTGGCCTGTCTAGCTTAAGCAAATGTTCAAAATGGCCCACAGGAGCGGAAAGGGCCCCCACCCCTGCTCTACAAGGATGCGTTTCCACAGAAGGAGTCCAAGTCACCTCATCTAAGAAAGATATTTATTGCAATCATTTCTTTTTGACAAACATAGGCACAAACAAATATGTAGTAAATAAAATGGGAATGTCAATGCCATAGGAAAAACAGCTGTCGTGCAGTCTGTAGGAAAACACCATGCTGCTTTTAGCACTTTGAAGCGTCCCAACATAAGGTAATAAATGTGTGATTTGGATTATGCCTGGAAAATATTTCTTGAAAATCTATTAATGATGGGTTGGCAATTAGAATCTTGTTATATTAAAATGTCTTCTATTCAAATATAAAATTGAATTGTATATTCAAATGTGTGTTTTAAGATCATGGGGAGGAAATGTTTGAAAGAGGATCTTTTTGGATCAAATGTAGGGAACATTTGGTTAGACAAGCTGGCAATAAAGGAGTGGAGAAATAAAGTGTATTCTATTCGGCCCTGGTCAGACCTGCCCCAGGGTCAGACTTTAGCGCCCATAGGCAACTCAGGCTACCACCTCTTCTCCCCACACACCAATCAAGCTCTGGTGTGCAAGTGAACTGCTGTCTGCGGCAGGGAGGGAGACAATGGTGGCACCCAGCACAGAAGCAGAGTCTCTTCTTCCACACTCAGCACCACGGCAGAGCACATTTGCGGGGGACTTGGGGATGGAATGGGGCTTCTCCAGGTGGGGATGGATGGGGTCCTCCCCCCTCCAGGCTGCAGGTGGTGCGGCTGCAATGGTGGGGGGAGGGGCGCTATGACTGAGAAAAGAAGCCCCCAACCCAACCCCCCCAAAAAAATCTGCTGCCCTAGGCAGGTGCCTTATGTTGCCTGCCCCTAAGTCCAGCCTTGACCTGCCCTAGAGTACTGCGTCCAGTTTTGGGTGCCTGGTTTTAAGAAGGACATTGACAAGTTGGACCAGGTTCTGAGGAGGGCAACAAAGATGTCAAAGGGTCTGGAAAGTCAGTCTTCTGAGGAAAAATTGAAGGAACAGGACATGTGTAGCCTAGCGAAGAGAAGACTAAGGGGAGACATGATAACAGTCTTCAAATATCTAAAGGGCTGCCACAAAGAACAATGGCAAAGAACTGTTCTGCGTCGCTACAGAGGGGAGGACTAGAAATCATGAGCTCAGGTTACAAGGAGGTAGATTTCAATTAAATATCAGGGGAAAACTTCTGAACGGTAAGAGCTGTGTAATCATGGAACAAATTGCCTAGGGATTTCATAGGCTTTCCATTGCTGGAAGGTTTCAAAAAGAGTCTGGATGGCCATGTTGTACTACTACGTACTTATCGTTTCTATAGCGCTACTAGGCGTACACAGCGCTCTACAGTCAGAGACCGCTCCCTGCCCGGTGAGCTTGCAATCCAGTATGGACATGGGTGAGGGGAACACAGGCACATGCACTCCACTCTTATAGAAGGGGATCTGAGCCTGGGACTTGTCCAAGAAAGCGCTCTCATGACGAGGTCAGGAGTCAAACCCTGGTTTCCTGGGGCCAAGTCCAGCACATTACCCACTACACACACTGGCTCTTTTTACATGAGATGGACCCACTCATGCCCACGCAGATCTACTGCATGGGCACGAGTGGGTGCCACCCGTGTGACCAACATGGCGGCTGGGGGGGTGCATGCGTGCTCCCACAATACACCCATCTCCACCCACCTCCACCCATAGCCCACCCACGGAGCAATTGGTCAGAGCAGCGATTGCTCCATGCATGGAGGTGGGTGGAGATGGGAGTGCGCCCGTGTAAAGTTGCCCCCACACTGGCACGCACCCCCATCCTCCCACACCCTGCCTATTTAAAAAGGGCCACTGTTGTAGCTGTTGTCATCCTGCATCAAACCAGGAGGTTGGACTAGGTGACCCTCAAAGTCCCTTCCAATTCTAGGTAGCTCCAAAAAGGCACTGACAATGAGCTAGGAGAATGAGCAGCATTTAAGATATTCGGGTATGTGGTTGCAGAATCAGGTTCACAGTTTAAAGAAACCCAAATTAATTATTATTAATTATTATTATTATTATTATTAACAAACATTTATATAGCGCCAGCAGTGTACCTGGCACTTTACAAAGTAATAAAATAGACACGGTCCCTGCCCCTAGGGCTTACAATCTGAGAGACAGGAGCTGGGGGAGAGACTTAGGAAGGGGAACAGAGGGAGAGACAAGGGGTCTAACATTCATGAAGATGCGAGGTCTCAAGTGCACGTACTTGGCTTGGTTACGATGAGAATGACAGCAGGCAGGTCCATGTTGCAAGGATAAGGGTAAACCGATCGTAGGTATAGGAATAGTGGCTCAGCAGGATAAAGAGTCAGACAGAGCAGAGCGAAAGAGGTGAGTTTTAAGGAGAGATTTGAAGGTATGAAGGGAGGGGGCAAGGCGGATGTGGACAGGGAGGGAGTTCCAGGCATGGGGGGCAGCAAGTGAGAAGGGACGAAGGCGCTTAGGGGAGCAGGGAAGGCGTGGAAGGGTGAGAGAAGGGACAGAGGAGGAGCGAAGTGCACGGGCTGGAGTATGGAGGGCGATAAGTGCAGAGAGGTAGGGGGGAGCAAGGTTGTGAAGAGCTTTATAGGTGAAGACTAGGAGCTTGTGCAGGATTCGTTCAGGAAGGGGAAGCCAGTGAAGCGAAGAGAGGAGGGGCTGCACATGGTCGAAGCGACTGGCGAGGTAGATGACCCTGGCAGCAGAGTTTTGGACAGAGATGAGGGGAGAAAGGTGAGACCGGGGAAGGCCAGTGAGAAGGAGGTTACAGTAATCGAGGCGAGAGATGACCAGAGCATGAACAAGAGTTTTGGCAGACGAGACAGAGAGAAAAGGGCGAATCTTAGCAATGTTATGGAGGGAGAAGCGACAGGATTTAGCAACAGAGTCAATGTAGGGTTTATTAAGTGTAAAGGACAGGGGCGGCCGAGTCGTGGGCAGATGGTGAGGGGTTGGGGTTCAGGGAGAGGGTCAGGGCTAAAGGAAGAGTCAGGAGGCACAGTTGGGGGTACAGGGCAAGACAAGGTGGAGGGGAGCAAGAAATGGGTCCTGGCTTGGAGGCATATCAGGCTGGAATCAGAGCTGAGCTGGACCAAGACACATCAGGAGGAGGAAGAGAACAAGCCTTATATGCCGGCATGCAGCCAACCAGGCAGCTGCAGGGGGGCTGGCAAGGTCTGGGACAAGCTGGAGGGTTGGTGCAGAAAAGCCTGTTTGGGGCAGTGGCTGGGCCTGAGACAAAGTGACGTAGGGTAAAAAAAAGACGCGACAGCGGTCCGCTCTGGCCCAGACCTCACCTGCATGTCTGTCCAGGTGGCACCAGATGTTTGCCCCAGTCCAGGTCGGCAACTAGCCCAGGCTCTGACCTCAGGAAACCTTCGAAGACACAGCCCAAACTAAGGCCCAACCAACCAGGCCACAGTGGGCTATTATGTCTGTTCGGGCCAACAGACACAGCCCGGCTTGGAGCCACCAGAGATGCCTGTCATGGCAGGGGCAGGGCGTGGGAACAGGGCCAACCAGCCACACGGTGATGGTTCTCCACAGCCTCCCCAGGCTCCAGCCATGGGCACATTTGTTCTGCAGCCTGAAGTGGCTTGGGACCATGTCCATCATGGCTTCCTGACCCAGGCCAGGTTGTCGCTGCGCCACAGTCATTTCTATTTTTATTTTTACCTGTTGTTGTACTGCAGGACCAGCCACTACTCCAGGAAGGGGCAAGGGTTCAAGACTTGGGTCTTACCACTAAGGCTGCAGACTAGTGTCCCCACTGTTCTATGCAATTGCATGGCCCTAACCTAACCACTAAGGGCATCCCTGTGGCTGGCAGGTCGGGAGAGCAGCACCATGCATGCTACCCTTTACTGCCACTTGAGGCTGCTGGCGTCCAAGTAAGAGCTCCTACTGTTGGACGTACAAGCCACAGCTGCCAGCACATACACAGTACAGATCATCCCTCACCTACTCCATCCACTGATACTGGGAGCAGGGCTGAATGTGCACCTCTTCCAGACCTTGTTACTGCTGCTACTCTGCAAGACCCCATCCTCTCCCACAGCTGGATGCAGAAACCCCAGTCTCAAGTGGTGGTGTCAACCAGCTGATCAGTGGCAGTGCCAGCCCCCACAGCCCTGCCTCCTATCAAGCTGAATCAGTGCCAGCCCCCACAGCCCTGCCTCCTATCAAGCTGAATCATCCCTGAACAAAGGCTGGCAAAGTAGGGGCAAAAACAGGGGCTGGTGGAATTACAGGTTTTTGGCAGGGCAGCACCATTGGCCCCTCTGAATAATCAATCCCCCATGTTTCTGGGGTCAAGTGTTTATTTGTTTGTTTGTTTTGTATCCCACCCTTCCATGAGGTCTCAGGGAGGCTTACAATACAAAATATATACAGATATAGACATAAAATGTACAAAATAAAAAACACTAAAAATATGTCAGTAAAAAGTAAAACCACTCCCAAACCATACCCCCACCTGCTAAAGGCCTGTCCCTTTCTTCCTCTCCGACGATACCCCCACTCTCATCCTCGGTGACTTCAACATTCATGTTGATGTCCCTTCCCAGCCCTCCATCTCTCGCTTCTTCTCACTAGCCTCCTTCTTCAACCTTTGGACCAATTCCCCCAACCACGCTAACGGCCATTCTCTTGACCTCGTCTTCTCTAGGAACTGCTCTGTCTCTGATCTCTCCTTCAATCTTCATCCCATCTCTGACCACTTCCTTACCTCTTTCAATGTTTCCCACTGCCCCTCACCCTCTTCCCCGTTTCCACGCCCCTTCTGTGACCTGCAGGCCATTAACCCCCTGGACTTTGCCTCCTCTCTCTCCCCACTTCTCCTCTCAGTCTTCTCCTCCTCCTCCCCTGACTCTGCCATTTCTGCTTTCAATGCCTCTCTCTCCTCCACCCTTGACTCCCTTGCCCCCCTCTCCTCCTGCCCTGCCCACTCCCACAACCCATCCTTGGCTCACCCCCAGTATCCACCACCTCCGCTCCTGCACCCGTGCTGCTGAACACCTCTGGTGCAAATCCCACTCTCATGCTGACTTCCTTCACTTCAAATTCTGTCTCTCCTTCCTTACTTCTGCTATCTCCTTCACTAGACAGCATTACGCCTCCTGTTCTCGGGACACTCACTGCCTCTTCTCCACCTTTGACTCCCTCCTCAAGCCCCCCTGTCCTCCTCCTCCTCCCTCTTCCCTTTCCGCTCAGGATCTTGCTTCCTTCTTCACCTCCAAGATAGACAAGATCCACCTCGACATAGCTTTCCACTCCTCTCTCTTCCTATTCCCTCCCCTCTCATCTGTCCTCCTTCCATCCCACCTCCCTTGAGGAAATCTCCTCCCTGCTCTCCTTCTCCAACCCTTCCACTTACCCCCTTGACCCCATCCCCTCCCACCTCCTGACCTCCATTGCTTCCACTGTCGCCCCTTCCCTCCTGCACATCATCAACCTCTCCCTCTCTACTGGCTCCTTCCCCTCCGCCTTCAAACATGCCACTGTCTCTCCTATTCTCAAAAAGTCCACTCTTGACCCCTCTGACCCTTCTAGCTACTGTCCTGTCTCACTCCTTCCTTTTGTTTCCAAGCTTCTTGGACGTGTTGTCTACTCCCGCTACCTCAACTTCCTCTCCACCAACTCCTCCATTGACCCCCTCCAATCTGGCTTCCTCCCCTTCACTCTACTGAAACTGCTCTCGCTAAGATCACCAACAATCTTCTTGTGACTAAATCTAATCACCTCTACTCCATTCTTGTCCTCCTTGACCTCTCTGCTGCTTTCGATACTGTTGACCTCTCACTCTTGCTGGACTCACTTCACTCCCTTGACTTCCATGGCTCTGTCCTCAACTGGTTCTCCTCCTACCTCTCTTACTGCTCCTTCAATGTGTCTCTTGCCAACTCCTCCTCATCCTCCCTTCCCCTCTTGGTTGGTGTCCCCCAAGGCTCTGTCCTTGGCCCTCTCCTCTTCTCTATCTACACCCTGTCCTTAGGCAAACTCATTGCCTCCCTTTGCTTACAATATCACCTCTACGCTGATGACACTCAACTCCATCTCTCTACTCCCTCTCTCTCTCCATCTGTTCAAGCTCACCTCACGAGCTGTCTCTCTGATATGTCTACCTGGATGTCTCAATGTCAAACTCAACATGACTAAAACTGAACTCCTTATCTTCCCCCCTCATCCTTCCTCTCCCTCCTCCCTGTCGATCCTTATCGATGGGGTCACCATCCTTCCTGTCCCCCAAGCCCATAGCTTAGGCTTCGTCTTTGACTCACCCCTTTCTTTTAAACCCTACATCGACTCTGTTGCCAAATTCTGTCGCTTCTCCCTCCATAACATTGCTAAAATTTGCCCTTTTCTCTCTGTCTCCTCTGCCAAAACTCTTGTTCACGTCCTGGTTCTCTCTCACCTTGACTTGTGTCTGACAGGAACCAAGGGGGAGCTTGAAGTGCCCTTTCCCCTCCCCTGAAAATGCCATGTGTTTCCGGTCAAGCTGAAATGAATGTCTGCCAAAATGATACAATGTTCCATCGATTGCCTCCTTTGGGCAATTTTTGGTGGTCCGGTTTGGCTGAACCCATTCATTTCCCACCACTGCGTTTCATGCTTGCTGCCGAAATGTTGAAATGAACGAAGCGCACCGACCGAACCCAAACTGCAAAAACTCAGTTGCTGGAACGTTTTGAGAAAGCCTTTATGGGTCTATTCCAACCAGCTCATAATCAGACAGCCCTATGTCGTCAGGGTGGCCGAGTGGTCTATAGTGCTGCATTCAGGTTGCAGTTTCCCCTGGAGACGTGGACTCAAACCCTACCCTAGACATGGTGTCCTATTTCCCTGTGAGCAGTTGGACAGTAAAGTCTAGTCCTTCACTTTAAAGACCATTTATTCGTTTCATGTTTATTTTGCAGAACTGTGGGAGAAGTAGGTGGGCAAGGTCAGGATGGCCAAGTTGTCAAAGGTGATGAATTTAGGCTGTAGTCTCCTCGGAGGCATGGGTTCAAATCCCACTTCTGGCACCCCTCTCTTGTTTGCCTTCCTCAGACTTTCTCTTTCCACCCAAAGAAGAAATTGTTGCCAAAGTATCTAGCTATGCCTTTGTCTCCATGCACAGAACCTCCAGATTGCCTGCCAAGAATGCTTCCTTTAAAGGATTCCAAACCCCCAAAGTATGCCAAGCAGTATGACCAGGCTAGCTGTACTCAGCGCTATCTCCCCATTGGTGTTAGCCTGTAAATACCGTATCTGTGTGTCTCACAGCAGCGCAACCGGATGGAGTGATGTGGTCTAAAAATAGTTCAGCATCTGTGTGCACAGTAATCAAAACTGTGATTTAGAATTCTGAACTGGGAACATCCACCAACTTTGGCAGATCAGCGACCTGTTTCCACAACCATCAGACCAGCTCACCACCCTGTCTACTATGTCAGCTCATTGGTAGTACATCCTACAATGATTCCCACATTAATCTGTTGTCAGGAAATTCAGTCAAGGCTCCCCTTTCCCTCCAATGCCGCCCCATTAATGTTGCCAGGATTATATGAACCGCTGGTGACAGCGACTACTTGTGAGGTGGACCACAAATCTCAGGGAATTTATTTGCATTGCAGCATTGCCACAAGGTCAGGGTCGTTGGTACTAGGTCCAGGACAAACACTAATAAAAAGATGGTCTATTCTTTAACCAAAAATCTTACAAACTAACATTTTCAATGAGACATGATACATTGATACAAGAGACAGGGAAGGAGAACACAAAGTAATTTTCTTTGTTGAGCTGGCCAAATGGTCTATAAAAGAAACAGTAACCTCATTCACAGCTATTGTTGTGGATTATACTATTGACCTCAGGCGCACTCCATTTCCATACAAGTCAGTGGGAGTTTAGCCATTGGGTCCAATTCAATGGCCTGTGGATCCCGCACACGTCCACATGCTCGCATGCCTGTGAGGGAACCTCATGTACCTTCATTGCTGGCACACTGTGTCACGCTGAAACTGTGCGCATGCGTGTGCAGGCAGAAGATCCACAGGTCATCGAATTGGCCCTACCAATTGGATTGCACCCCTAGTCTTTATGATTCATGAGTTCCTTTTATTTGTTACTCAGAAATACTGGGGAAAGTCACCAGGTTATTTTAGAAACTCGAAAACTTCGTGAATTTTAGCACAGTTGTAAAGAAAACATTTTTTAAAACCAGGTCCCTTATTCATTATGCTCCATTTTAAAGGCAGACATACAAGTACCTGTTGTCGATCATAGACATTATTTAAGCACTCAAAAGGCTACCTGAAAATGGGAATAATGTCTTTGAACAACAAACCCACTACCCACTTCAGCTCTGCCGTGGAAGGTTCTCACTGTGCAGGGGAGAGGGGATGCCACATTGGCAAAGGGAAGGGAGAGCCTTCCTGCCCAACATGGTCTGGTATCAGGGCTGACAGGATGGAAAGGGACTCTCTGCTTCAGAAGTGGTTCTCACTCTATTTTTACACTGTGATTAGATGACAGAGGAGATCCCTCTAGAGATCAACATCTGTCAGGCTCCAGTATGAGCACATTTATTACTGGCTGTCCATGTGTAGCCGACAGGACAAGAGGCATTCATTCTTACCGAGTTACAATTTTGCATTGTTGATGAGACCTTTAAAAAAAAAAAATGATGCTAGCTACCCCAGCCATTAATGGGATCACTCGAGACATCTTGGGGATACTAGAAGGACTCCTCAATCAGGGGCTGCAAATAATGTAATTTATTTTCCAGTTTTCCACCAAGCATAAGGAGCTGTTTGAATTCCTAACATCCCTACGGATGCCAGAAACAGGGAGGTTTGCAATACATGATATTTAATTGCAGAAGGCTCTGTGGCAGGAGTGTGGCCGGGGGTAAAGCACCCAACCTGGTCAGCATCCTGTCACTACCCAAGGAGAGGGGGCAGGACCATGTTGGGCAAGAAGGCTCTCTTTTCCCCTTGTCGATGTGGCACCAAACCGTGCACAGCATCATGACATCATTATTTATTTATTTATTATTTCGTTATTTTTAATCCCACTCCCTCCAGTCCTACAGCAGCTCAGGACAGCTCACAAAAATATCTAAAAACAATACATAAAAGGAATTACCCCCCTTATTTCTCCCCCGCTCCCAAAGGCCCAGACGAACAGCCAGGTCTTACAGGCCCGACGAAAGGCCAACAGGCTGGGAGTCAGGCGAGCTTCTTCTGGGAGGCAGTTCCACAGCCGTGGTGTGGCCACTGAGAACACCCTTTCCATTGTGACCTCCCCATTCACCCGGGGGACTACCAAGAAGGCACCCCCAGTAGACCGCAGAGGTTGCTCTATGGCCCGGGGAGTGAGGCAGTCTCTCAGATATGAGGGGCCCAGACCATGTAAGGCTTAAAAGGTCAAAACTAGCATCTTGAATTGGGCCCGGAATGCTATAGACAGCCAGTGCAGAGCCCAGAGCACTGATGTAATGTGCTCCCTACAGCCCGTCCCCGTCATGAGATGGGCTCTCATATTCTGCACCAGTTTCAGCTTCCAAGTCGCCACCAAGGGCATCCCCACGTAGAGCACGTTGCAGTAATCAAGACTTGAGGTGATGAATGCATGGATGAGGATGGCTAGGTCAGAGTTTGAAACATATGGTTGGATCCGCCACACAAGATGTAATTGGTGAAAGGCTCCCTTTGCCACCACCTCCACCTGACGATCCAGGCGGAGGCCAGGGTCTAACAGAACCCCCAAACTCTGCACCTGCAGGACCAGCGGGGGGTGGATCCCCTCCACAAGGGGAGCCACCACCTCCGCTGCCCTACCCACCACCACCACCTCCGTCTTATCAGGATTCAGCTTCAGTTTGCTCAGCCTCATCCAGTCACTCACTGCTAGCAAGCACTGGGAAAGCACCAAGACTGCAGGACCTGCGTTCGTTGAAAAAGAGAGGTAAAGCTGGGTATCATCAGCGTACTGGTGGCAACACACACCAAACTGTCTCACAACCTCACCCAGGGGTTGCATATAGTTGTTAAATAAAAGTGGAGACAGAATCGAACCTTGTAGTACACCACAAGTGAGATCCCAGGGACCAGACGTTTCTTCCCCCAGCACCACCCGCTTGCTTCTCCCCGAGAGGAATGAGCATAGCCATCCTAAGAAGTCCCGTCCACTCCCCCCAGGGTCCGCAACCATCTCAAAAGCAACCCACGGTCCACCGTATTAAAATGCTGCTAACAGATCTAGTAGGACCAGAAGTGTCGAATGTCCTAAATCCATCTCTCGGCAGAGGTCTACCAAGGCCACCAATGCAGTCTTGGTGCCATATCCTGGACAAAAACCTGATTGAAAAAGATCCAGAAAACCAATGCTATCCAGATGGCCCTGGAGCTGCTGGACCACCACCTGTTCAATAACCTTCCCTAAAAAGGAAAGGTTAGAGACAGGTCGGTAGCTGGAGAAGGAATCAACATCCAATGATGGTTTTTTGAGCAGGGACCGCACCACTGCCTCCTTCAGGCAGTCCGGCAACCTGCCCTCCCAAAGGGATGCTGGATTAGAGCAATCATATCTGCAAAGTAGTTTACAAACTCCTCACAGTGGGCTTGGGAAACCTCCCCCTCCAGGCAGAGGGAGGCCAGACTGACCAGCACCCTCACCACCCAAAAAAGCTCTGCTGGATGCGACTTCACAGCAGCTATGAGGGTGGCAAAGAATTCCTTCTTTGCTGTCCTTGTGACCACAGTATAGGACCACAAATGGGTCCGATGCTGCAGCCGATCGAATTCAGCATGAGAGCAGTGCCAGCATCATTCTAACCGCCACCCTTCCTGCTTCAAACACCACAGCTCCTCAGTAAACCAAGGAGCTCTATGGTGATGAAGCAGCGGGAGTGGACACCTGGGAACCACCCGCTCAATGACCCCACCCAGCAAGGTGTTCCAAGCTGGAATAAGATCATCAACTGAGCGGCCTTCATGGTCTAAGGACACCTCCCCCAGGGCTTCTGGAACTGCCGCGGTTCCATCAGCCTTCAGGGGTGGACCAACCTAATAGGTCCCACTTCTTTCCAGGGTTTTCCATGCACTAGGAACCTGGTCTGCAGGAGGTAATGATCCGTCCATGACAAGGGCATAGAACTTACTTCCCCCACTACTGGATCACCCGCCTCAAAGCCAGAGCAAAATACCAGGTCAAGCATATGCCCCCCCTCATGTGTGGGGCCACTAACCATCTGGGACAGGCCCCTGGCTGCCATGGCAGCCATGAATTCAAGCTCCACCCCGACAAGGCCAGTGCCGGAGTGAATGTTGAGATCCCCCAGGACCACAGTCCTCGGGGAGCACAACACCAGCCCTGACACCAGCTCTGCTAGAGCGACGAGGGATGCTACCGGGCAAGAAGGAGCACAGTACACCAGCAGCACCCCAATTCTGTCCCTGGCCAACTCAATCACAAGGTGAAGGGCCTCGATCCCTGGGATTAACTGCACCAGATACCTCCTAGCAGTCCAAGATTCCATAAAAAATATAGCTACACCGCCCCTCCCATTCCCCCAAACTGGTGTTGCACAGAGTACCTCGCCAAAAATCGGACCTACCTCACCATCCAGCCAGGTCTCTGTGAAACACGCAAGGTCTGCAGTCTGATCCAGGATCATATCCCGGTAGTGACAACAGACCTCGCATTCCACAGCAGCACAGGCCCAGGGGGCCTTAGGTCTTGATTCATCCCCCCACCTGAGGGGGGGCGGCCCTGGGGACAGGCACCAAACACCTCGGCCCCCGGGCCACCCCATTCAATTGCCCCCCAGGACCATATTTCCCCTGCCCTACAACAACCCCTATGGCTGTCCCCCCCCCCTCCCATCTGCTCCAACCCAGTCCCAGCCGGCAGCTGCTGCATCCAGATCCCGGGGGAGACCCTCCCTCCTTCCTCCCACCCTCCCCAGAACCACCACCATAGTCCCCACCATGTGCTGCCACCAGGTGGTCCCTTCCAGAAGCAGCCCCCTCTCACACCAGGGAGTCTGAAACTGGACCCACCCCTTTCAGAGCATCATGATGCTCTGACGTGGGTGTGGCCACATCAGCAAGGGCTGAGAGAGTCTCTTTGTCCCACCCTTTCTGATGTGGCTATGACAATGTCCTTGAGATAATTGTGATGTCACAGCACTCCAGAGGGGAGGGCCATGGTGAGATATGGGGGAGGGGAATGCCTTTCTTTGCCCCACCTCCCTGCCACTGCCCACAACTAGCACAAACATGGCTTACGAGGCATTACTCCATTAAGCTCCATCAGGGTGTACAAGGCATCATAGAAACCCTGGAAAGGGGCTAAACCGGGAGTAGGAGGCCAGGTTCATGTAAACTTTTTGATGAAACTCAAAAATCATGGGCCTTTGTAGGAAATTGGAGGGCTTTCAGGAAAGAACTTGAAATCCCAAAATATTCTATGTGGGTTTTTTCGCCTACACAAATTCAACTCATTTTAGTGAAAAGTGACATTTTCCATTAAGCTTTCCATTTTGTTGAAAAAGCCAGTTTCCGTTGAATTTTTTTTTTTTTAAATAAATCCACTGTACATTACAGCCAGCTTTATTTAACACCCAGGTCAGACTCAGATCAAATTAACTGACTGAAATATGCACTTGCAAACAAACTGACGGACATCCCACCTCCACTGCACTCACCCTGGGCGACTACTTCTCCACAATCACCCACAGACACCAAATCACAACTGAACCCCCCACAAATGTTTAAAGTAAGTAATAAGCATGAGAGTAAAAATAGAAGAAGGGGGAGAAAAGGCCCTTTCTGAATTTGGGAAAAACAGCAATTCCTTCCTTAATTTGTGCTCCTGCTTTGGCACATGCATGTGTGCCAAGATACTTCAGCCACCGTATATATTTATTTATTTATTTACATTTATATGCTGCCCTTCCCTGAGGCTCAGGGTGGCTTACAATTCATAGAAGAACATGTAAAACAAATATAAAAACTCTTAAAAACCCACAAAACCCACCCTCCACAAAACCCACCGATAACCACCTCCCCACCCAACCCCCTCTCACATCTCTACCACAAAACCACGCACCAACCCCCACCCCAATCCCTGGCCGCCAAATGACTTTTCAAATTAAAAAAAAGTCTTATACCACCTCTGGAACACACTCAGGTTCAAAAAAACCTCCAGGGGAAGGGAGTTCCAAACAAGCACTGGGGCAGCAACCGAGAATGCCCCCCCCCCCCCCCCCCCCCCCC
>QEPC01006398.1:592747-607766 GCA_003113815.1 Sphenodon punctatus
ACACACACACACACACACACACACACAGATCTTTTAGATCAAGAAAAATGAATATTACTTTAATGGTATTTTAAACCCAGCATCACAGGCTAAGCAACCATGTGAGGTACTTTGAATCCTTGAGCAAAAGAAATTGATCAGAACAGTTTAGGTACAGTGGCCTTTTTAGTAGCATCTAGCCTAAACTGGTCTCTCGGATGTAACATTCAATTACTCACAGCTTCAGGTGCGCCTTTGCCATGCAGCAAAGGGGTTCAGTCCTTAGGTTCAGTTTAGTCCAAACAGGCCAGAAGCCATTCCCTTAGCTCCATAGCACAAGGTCAGTGTCCAGAGCAAACAGAAGACAAGATGGAAGACTCCATTGAGAGGTGTGGCTTTTCTTTTTAAAATCCCCCTACCCCTCAATCGTGATTGGTCCTTGGGAGGTTACCTGGCTGTAGCTAGTCCAATCAGAGAATGACCCCTCCAGCCATGCTGGCTGTAGGCCCCTTCCCCTGGGATTGCAAAATCCTGCCATGCGGCTGGTTGCAAAATCAGGCCTAGTCAACCTGGAAGCCGGAGTGTCAGTGAAGGTCACCTGGAAAGGGCAGGGTTGCTCCTGGCAGCTTCTGCCACACACACACACACCCTTCTCCTGTAGCCTGATTACGCTGCTTATCATGACTGCGAGTTCAGGCGTCACACAACCCCCGAAGGAGAAAAGTGTATAAGGTCATATGTAAGTTACAAAGTCTTAGCGGTGCAGAAACCATGACACTCGACCGCCCTGGAAGAAAAGAAAAAACAACAACAAAAACATTAACAGAATCCCCGATCCCATTCTTTAGCTCACATTGTCACGTGGAGTGTTGCCTAGAGAGAGCATCTGCAAGCACATTGGGAGTGCTTTTAATGTGCTGAACTTTCATGTCATACTCCTGGATGTTCCAAGCCCACCTCTGCAGCTTGGAGTTTGAGTTTGTCATAGTCTGTAGGTATTGCAACGGGGCATGATCAGTTAGTACAGTGAACTGCCGCCCCCATATATATGGTCTTAACTTCTCTAGCGCCCAGACTAGGGCAAGACACTCCTTCTGCACTGGAGAGAAGTTATGCTCCCGAGGAGTTAGCTTTCTGCTCAGGTAAGCAACCGGGTGTTTTTTGTCCCCATCCTCTTGCAGAAGAACTGCCCCCAACCCCACATCTGAGGCATCTGTGGCTACAATGAACTGCTTATTAAAGTCTGGGGCTCTCGGGATTGGGTGGTTGCTGAGAGCAGCTTTAAGGGTGTCCATTGCCTGTTGGAACTCGGTAGTCCAAGTGACCCTTTCAGGGGAACCCTTTTTTGTCAGGTCATGTAGGGGGCTAGCAATCCCCCCCCCCCCAATTACTTTACAAACCGGCGGTAGTAACTTGTCGATGCTACAAAGCTTCTGACCCCTTTCTTGGTCTTGGGGGGTTCCCATTTTAGGATAAGCTCAATCTTGTCCCACAGGGGTTTGATTACGCCACCACCACCACCACCTTGTGTCCCAAATACACCACCTCTGTCATTGCCAGTTGACACTTTTTGGCTTTTACCATTAGGCCTGCTCTCTGAATAGCAGACAAACCTGTGTTAGGTGTTGGAGGTCACTTTCCAAGTCCCCGCTGAATATGGCTATGTCATAAATATAGGCCATAGCAAATTCATCCATCCCTCCCAAAAGATGGTCTATAAGCCTCTGGAAGGAAGCAGAAGAATTTCGAAGGCCATAGGGGAGCACTGTGAATTCGTAAGCCCCACTGGGGTGGTAAAGGCTGATTTTAGGGTGGTATCATCATCCAACTCCATCTGACAGAACCCTTTGGACAAGTCCAAGGTGGAAATATACCTGGCATTTCCCAGTGTGTCCAGTAGGACATCCATTCTGGGCATGGGGTACGCATCAGGAGTTTTTATGGCATTCAGTTTCCTGTAATCCTCACAAAACCTGATGGTCCCATCTGGCTTCTGCACCAATACAACTGGGCTGGCCCAGGAACTCTTGGAGGGTCAGATTACTCCCAGCTGGAGCATCTCCCTCACTTCCCTTTTGATGTCAGCCGGTACTTTCCCATTGGCTGGGTAGGGCCTAGAGCGGATGGGTCTGTGGGTGCCCGTCTCAATAGAGTGAATTGCCAGTGTAGTTCTCCCTGGTTTATTTGAAAACACCGGTTCAAAGTGTTTGTGAACTTCCATCAGCCTTCCCCTGTCTGCTGATTGGAGTTCTTTGGGCAGGGAGAGATCTCCCAGTCCCCCATTCCCGGTGTAAACATCCATCATGTCTATGAACGCCTTCTCTCCCTCCCCCACCTCCTCAGAAGCCATGATGCGGAGGATCAGATCATCTCGGTCATGATACGGTTTTAGCATGTTTACATGGAATGTTTTCATTCTCCTTCCCTGTTTCCCCATGGCAACAGTATACAATACCTCATCTAATTTTTCCCTTACCACGTGAGGTCCCTCCCAAGCTGCACGTAGCTTGTCTGTTTTCAGGGGTAGGAAAACCATCACTCGGTCACCTGGGTTAAAAGTGTGCAAGCATGCTCCCTTATCACACCAGGTGGCCTGATTGTCTTGTGCCTGGGCTAGATTCCCCCTCACTTGGTCCATCATGGTGGCCAGCTTGTCTCGGAAGCCCAGCACATATTCTACTACTGAGGTCTTATTAGTAGGGATTTTCCCAGCCCACTCCTCCTTCACTAAGTCCAGGGGTCCCCGCACTCATCTCCCAAACATTAATTCGAATGGGGAGAAACCAGTAGATTCCTGGGGCACCTCTCCAGAGCAAAGAGTAAGTGGGGCAGTTTTTCGTCCCAGTCATTGGGGTGCGTGTCCACGTAGGTCCTGAGCATCCCTTTCAGGGTCCCATTGAACTGCTCCACCAACCCATTAGTTTGAGGGTGGTAGACTGTAGTTTTAATATGCTCAACCCCACAGCATTTCCACAGGCACTCCATTACATCAGATAGGAAGTCTCCCCCCACCCCAATCTGTCAGAATTTCAGAAGGGAACCCCAGCTGGCAGAAGATCTTAACCAGCGCGTCTGCCACTTCTTCTGTCTTTGTGGATCTCAATGGCACCGCTTCTGGGTAGCGGGTTGCAAAATCCACGAGGGTTAGAATATACTCCTTCCCCCTTCTAGTTTTGTTTTTTAAGGGTCCCACTAGATCCACCCCCACTCTGTGGAAAGGCTGTTCAATGATGGGTAATGGTTTAAGTGGGGCCCTCTGTTTATCCCCACTCTTACCCACCCTTTGGCAAGTCTTGCAGGACTTCCAATAGGCTGTAGCATTTTGAGCCAACTTGGGCCAATAGAAGTTGATCAGCAGCCTCTGGCGAGTCCTGTTTATTCCCATGTGTCCCACGCAGGGGATATCATGGGCAATCGTCAGGAGTTGCTGCCGGTATCTCTGAGGTACCACCAGCTGGCGATATGGCTCCTGGGTTGCTTTTTTCCCTGTGGGAACCCATATCCTATAGAGTAGCCCCTTCTCCCAGACGTACTGCTCTCTCTGTCCTGGGGTGAACTCCTCCAAGTGATCCTTAGCCACGGCTCTAAGTTCTTGCAGGCTGGGATCCTTGGTGAGTTCTATTTTAAATTCCTCTGGGGCAGCAACAGTGGCCAGCTCTGTGGCTAGCTCAGGGTCATTCTGTCCTCCAGGAATCCTTGCAGCCTCTCCCTGCCTGTCTGTGGGCAAATCCGCCCCAGACCCCTCTTCTGAGCTAGTCTGCGTCTCACCCTCCTGACTGCAATCTCCCAGGGACCCTTTTACCCTTCCCAGTTCCTTAGTTTGCTGGCGAGTGATAACTTTGGAGATGAGGTGAGGTTCTTCCCCTCCCCTTGGCAATTCAGAAGCCTCACCTGGGAGATAAGAGCTTCCTCCCTCTGGTTCTTCAGGAGTTGGGGAAATATTTTCCTCAGGGCATTCTGGGGTAAGTGAGCTTCCGTTCCCAGACTGCTTGGGCTGGGAGTTCACCTTAACAATTTTGCACACCCCCAACACATCTTGCCCCACGAGTAGGGGAATAGGCACATCTTCCTCCACCCCCCACTTCTGCTATCACCTCCCCCCCCTGCCATTCCATGGCCAGTCTAGCTACGGGGAGCTGTTCAGCCCTCCCATGCCTCCCCCACCCCTTCGCCCACAGCTTCTTGCCAGGGATGATGTCAGAGGGAGAAATCAAATTGACACTGATAATGGTCACTCTCGCCCCAGAGTCCAGCTGTTCTGCCTTTAACCCTCACTGATTCCTTGAAGCAGCCTGTCAGCTCAGCGGCATTAGTTATTTTATAGCTGGTTAGGTTCTCAGGGACCTCCTGCGAACCTTAGGGCAGGCATTATGAAAGTGCCCCAGTTCATGGCATTCATAACGAGCTCATTCCTTTGGGAAAGGGGGAGTGTGTGACTTGGGGTTCACAGGCCCCTTACGCTCTGCAGGCCCCTGGGATCCCCCTTCCCGCTTAGGGTTTACCTCCCCTCTGTTCCCTCCTTTTTGAAAACCTTTTTGATCCTTCCCAAAGTGGGTAAGATCTCTCTTAGCCCCATCCCTAGTCAGCAACAGCCAGTCAGCCAAGTCAGCTGCTTCGCTGACTGTCTTAGGGCCTTTATCTTTGACCAGGTGCTTAATCTCCTGGGGACAGCGGAAGTAGAACTGATCCAGCCCCATAAGATCCAGCACCAGTCCCTGGGTCCCAGCTTTGGCCCCATCCACCTACTTTCCCAGGGCTTCTATCAGTTGGGCCCCAAACTCAGCCATAGATTGCCCTGACTGCGGTTGCAGTGTGCGAAACCACTTCCTAAAATGGTCTGGGCCCAGCCTGTAGCGCTTGAGCACAGCCTCTTTGAAAACAGAATAGTCATTAGCAGAGTCATTGGGCAAACTATCAAAGATCACCAACATCGTCACCAGTCCAGCCATATATTGCATATACTCATCTGACTTCAAGTCCCACCTGAGAGCCTGCTTCTCAAAAACACTCAGGGGAACACCTCGGGGTCGTCTCCCTCTTTGAAGGAGGTGAAGTCTTTTGGTGTCAGCTTGTGGGGTGCATCCAGCTTCCGCTGGTGCATGGCAACCTCATGCTCTCACTGCTCTCTCTCATGCTTCTCCTGGGCTCCTCGCTGCTCCCTCTCACGCCTCTCCTGGGCTCCTTGCATCTCCAGCTCATGCTGGCGTTGCCTCTCTCTGTCTTCGCGTTGTGCCTTCATCTCCTCGCGCTCCATCTCTTTAAGGTATAGCTGCTTCCGGATCAGGTCCTGCTGCTCAGGGGTATCACAGTCGTCTCAGAGGGAAGGGTTGCTCCCCCTCCTGCCGCTAGATCACCAGTCTGGTCCTTCCCTGGCATTTTGAAGGTCTTTATAAGCTGTTTTAAAGCTTTGTTAGTTAGCCCTTCAGTGGGAAGGCCTCTCTTCTGAGCTTCTTTTACAAGGTCAGCTTTAGTGAGTTTATGGAGTCCCTTGGGCAATCCCAGCAGGGTACTTCCCTGTTTTCCAGAACTCATAAACCTTCTTGCCCTTGCACTGCTTATCTAAGCCCTATCTCTGTAATGCCGGACCAGATTTATTCAGATCTGTTTTTCTCAAAGTTCAAAATCAAAATCCTCTTAAAGAAAAGAAAAAAAAAAAGAAGAAAAAACTGGTTTCCAAACCAATTTGCTAGGGAGAGTCTTCTCCTCCTCTCAGCAAATCACCATACTAATGGCTGAAAGGGCTATCAGTTTGGCCAGAAGAACTCTTTTCTCTGCCCTGATTAGCCTAACAATGAAACAATTGAAACTGGTTTGCCTGCTGCTAAGCCAAACCAAAGATTTGGGAACCAGCGTGTGTGTAGCTTCCTTGGGGATCTATCCCACCGCTGCCACCAGTTGTGGCATAACAGAGCCCACTGGGGTTCACCCCAGCCTCCCGGCACCCCGTTACCCACTTATTATCTGGTCTCTTCCCGCTGCCACCACCCAGAGTATTTACTTAAATTTCCAGTCTCATCCCTCTGGGGAGAATGAGACCTCTTCTGCTTCTTTAAACAGCCAGGCTTGCAAGCCAGTATAAAATAGTTCCCAATTTCTGCCGCCTGAGCGTAGAGGCATATTTGCTAACACACACACACATCTTTTAGATCAAGAAAAAGGAATATTACTTTAATGGTATTTTAAACCCAGCATCACAGGTTAACCAACCATGTGAGGTACTTTGAATCCTTGAGCAAAAGAAATTGATCAGAACAGTTTAGAACAGTGGCCTTTTTAGTAGCATCTAGCCTAAACTGGTCTCTCAGATGTAATTACTCACAGCTTCAGGTGCGCCTTTGCCATGCAGCAAAGGGGTTCAGTCCTTAGGTTCAGTTTAGTCCAAACAGGCCAGGAGCCATTCCCTTAGCTCCATAGCACAAGGTCAGTGTCCAGAGCAAACAGAAGACAAGATGGAAGACTCCCTTGAGAGGTGTGGCTTTTCTTTTTAAAAGCCCCCTACCCCTCAATCGTGATTGGTCCTTGGGAGGTTACCTGGCTGTACCTAGTCCAATCAGAGAATGACCCCTCCAGCCATGCTGGCTGTAGGCCCCTTCCCCTGGGATTGCGAAATCCTGCCATGCGGCTGTTTGCAAAATCAGGCCTAGTCAACCTGGAAGCCAGAGTGTCAGTGAAGGTCACCTGGAAAGGACAGGGTTGCTCCTGGCAGCTTCTGCCACACTCCCAGCCTATCACAGGGGTCGCATGGGACAAGGAAGAACAGTCAAACTTTCAGATACGTGGGGTCCAGACCATTTAGGGTTTTAAACCAGCACCTTGACTTGTGCCCGGAAAGCTATAGGAAGCCAGTGCAGACTTTGGACCACCAGTGTAACGTGGTCTCGGTGACTCGTTTCTTAAAGGAGGTGAGCTGCCACATTTTGCACCAGCTGCAGCTTCCAAACAGTAATCAAAGGCAGTCTGTCACAGGGTTGGGGTCCATTACCCCATTTTTCTGGGTTAGGTGACTCAGTTTCCCTCACTTGCAGCCCGTCTGAATCAGCTCTGCCTAGCTGATTCAGTCCTGCAAAGCGGCAACACTTTTGTCACCCAAGTTCCAGAGGCTTCCCATTCTCAGACCCTTTCTCTCTGGGTTCGCAAGTGCTTGAGGGCACAAGATACTCAGACTGTGTTCCCCAATGTGAGACAACAGAAAGCACTTCTTAGTAAAGAAGAAAGTTTATTGATTACATAAACAAATAAAGTTTGAACACAGAGTGGCAAATAAAACAAAAGTAAATAGCACAATCCTAGTCTATACTGAGTAAGTCCTTAGTTAAGATCTTACCCTACAAAAGTCCATGAACTTGAGTCCACTTCTCAGCCAGATGTAGTGAGGCTGGGCTTTTTGTCCTTAAGCTGGTTAGCCAGTGAAGTTTCTTCTCCCAACTGAGCCTGAGGGAAAAAGATCTCCCCCCTTTAAATACCTTTTCAAGTTTCTTTGTTTGTCTTTCCCACCTGGAGGACTCTGTGCTTCTTGTCACGTAGGCAGGAAGATATCCATTTGCAACTGAATGGTCTCTGCCTGGTTTCTGCAGAGGTGTTGTTAGGCTTTTCTGAATACACATTCGGCCTGGCTCTCTCTCTCTCTGTTGCATGAAGTGAGTTTCCAGTTCTCAGCTTTTACATTACATACATGTTTAACTTTTACTTTTACATATTTGTTAGACCTGTAGTCCAGTAACTCCTTGTGACACAGCCCCACGTAGATCGCATTGCAGTAATCTAGCCTCAAAGTGATGAAATCATGGATGACAGTGGCCAGATCTGAATCATAAAGAAAATGTCACAGCCTCTTCACCAGACAGAGTTGGTGAAAAGCGCTCCTGACCACAGCCACAGTCTGACAATCCAGGCACAGCAAGGGGTCCAGAAGCACTCCAAGGCTGTAAACCTGATCAACCAGAGGGGGCTGGACTCCATCAATAACAGGAGTCCCAGTCCCCTCCTGGTCACAAGGTCAGCCAACCATCATTGCCTCAGTCTTGTCTGGATTCAGCCTCAATTGGTTCATCCTCATCCAGCCCTAAACAGCAGCCAGGCATTGGGTATGTACTGAAAATACAGGGCCTGGGACAGATAAAAAGGAGAGGTAGAACTGAGTGTCATCAGCGTACTGAGGGCACTTCACCACAAACCTCTGAATGACCTCACCCAGTGACCAATAGAACCCTGTTGGACCCCACAGAGGAGATCCCAAGAAGATGACGAGCAATCACCCATCACCACTCAAGAGCGGTTCCGCACACCCCTGCCAGGTCCAGCAGTTGTGTCAACAACATCTCATTATCAACTGTATCAATGGTCTCTGAAAGATCTCACAGGATCAACAGAGTAGAATTCCAGGTGCAGGTTACTGACTAAGACCACAAGCACAGTCTCCATACCACACCCAGGATGAAAGCCCAACTGAAATGGGACCTGGAATCTGATGGCGTTGAGATGAGTCTGGCACTGTCGGGCAACCACCTAGTCAGTAACCTTCCCTAAAAACGGAAGGTTAGAGACAGACCAATAGGTGTTTGGGAAGTCAGCATCCAAAGATGGCTTCTTAAGCAGGGGCCGGACAACCACAATCCTAAGGGCATCTGACACCCTAACCTCCTAAAGGGAGGGTTGACAGCCCGAGCCAGCAATGGCCCAACCGCCTCTCAGCTGGCTTTCACCAGGCAGGACAGGCAAGGATCTAGTTCACAACTGGTTACCATCACACACACACACACACACCCAAGATCCTCCCCTGCATTGGCAGGTAAAACCAATTGAAACTGATCCAAATAAACAGGAGCTTCCATAACCCTAAACTCTGATTCTGCAGAAAAAGTGGCAGCACCCAAGTTGTGGTGAATATGAGAGATTCTGTCTGCAAAGTAGCTAATAAAAATGTCACAGCAGGCATTTGATTCCGTTTCCAGGCAGCTCCACTGGACAAGGCGTTTCCAGCTCTGCTGGAGGAGACTTTGCAGACACTATGATAGCAGAGAGGAAAGCTTTCTTTGTCACCATCACAGCCACGACATAATCATTTAAAAATTATCTATGCCACAATCGTTCGGCTTCAGCACAAGTTAACCATCTGACCTGTGCTTTAACCGCCTACTCTCCCATTTCAACTGCCTTGGGTCCCCCATATTCCAGGGGGCCCAGTGCTGCCACAGTGGTGGGAGCAGACACCTGGGTGCAACCATGTCAATGGCCATGGTCAAGATGCCATTTCATAAAGCGACGAGATCATCGACAGAGTAGCCGTCAAGGTCAGTAGATCTTGGAGAAGTGTTTCTCAAGCTGGGGTTCAGAAGAATGTGAGCTCCTATCCTCTTTCTCCTGGCTCTGCTTCCTATACACTTCACCTTTTCCTCTTTCACCCTGCTACTTCATTGTATAAATAAGCCAACAGAAGAGTGTCACGGAGGTATAGTGAGGTCTAGAACCCAAGGTGCTTCACAGTGGTGCTCCAAATTGCTCATGCTTCAGCAGCATCCTAACAAATAGCTATTTATTTTACTGGATATATACATCCTCATTTTCTAGTGGATGTATTTTAAAAAGCAGCCAAGTGATAGAGTTTGAAAAAGAAGACTCTGAAGGCTGGGGGTTCAAGTCCGGCTTATGGGATGGGGTGGTATTTGTGTGCGATCGATTCCACATTGGAGTTTTCTTTCTTTAAAACTGTTTAATAAGGGTGAAAGATTGTGGAGTCAAAGTGTGGAAACAAATGAGACGAGTACCCACTGGAGTCTGTGTTCAGTCTGTGCAGCACCCCACTCACCTTTAGCATGACAAACTGAATGCATGTGCACTTCCCTGCCACATAATTGATGGGACGTAGATGCGTGGGCACACATTAGTCCACATTCACCCGCACAGCAGACTCCACATTCTCCAAGACCCCGCCGTGAATGGGGGCTGCAGGTCGACATCCACCTGGTGTGGGCTATTGTCTTGTTTGTTAGTTGTTTCCTTCCTTTGGACTGTCATTACTCCTCTGGTACCCAGAGAGTTTTCAAATATAAGTGCACCACTGGCAACATTTTAATCTTCCTGAGGATAGAACTATGACTGTGGGTGTGAGTGTGGTGTTGAAGAAATGGATGTGTAGCAGTGGGTGTGATTGCAGGGCTGCTGTTATGCTTATTGGCACCATAGGCATCATAAATACGCTCCCCGCAGTGCACTGAGCCTGCCCCATACATGTCTTTGGCCACCTGCAGAATATCCTCTCTGCATATTATTGTGTTGATCATAATTCATAACGATATTAGAGGGATTATTAATTTAGCAAACAAACGCAGCTAATGGCTAAAACGAGATCAATTAACCCTGGAAATCAGACACAAAACAGCGACAACAAATACCCCAAACCCTCCCTCCTCTTGATCAACAATTACTCACAGGGGTAGTCCCACTGAAGCCAATCTAATTACTTATATGAATAATTGCACTTCACTGTGAATAAAGGAATCCAAATTTGGGGCCCAGCAGGATTCTTGCTGCACAAGGGCTCTTTGATGAAGAACTCTTTTTATTTTACCTTTGTGATGCAAATGTTTAGGGCAAAAATCTTACAAGCCACCATTTGCTTCTTTCTAGTGCAGAAAAGAGTGATTTGTGCAAGAGGAAGGGGATGTGTGCACACAAGGAAGTGTAGGGAAGAAGCCATATACTCTCACACACGGCATCACCAGATGTAACAAGTCAATAAACCCATGCAAATCCATCAGATGCTGGAACAGATTACAGCATTGAATGCACCTGGCTGATCGGGCAGACATTTACGGCACTGTGTGTTTTCATTAGAGGTTGTGTAATCAGCACAGACCACTCATGGGAGGGAACAGAGGAGATGCAACCCCCCGCCCAAGATTTTCAGATGCCCTATAGAACCCACTACCAAGCCCCCACTCCTGTGCCCCCTCACTATCAACAGGTACCGGTTGCCCATGGCAATCAGGTTTGGCTAAAAAACGTACAAACACAAGAAATCCCTTTTCAGCTTCCGTTTTCGAAACACAAAAAATGCCCTGCAGTTTTGGGGGATGCGTCTGTGTACTTTGTGCCTCTCAATTTCCACTTATGATGTTTTTTATTGTTGGACTAGCAATTTGAGGATCTTTCAGGTTTCATAGTACGCTGGTGCTGCTTAGGGGGGCGTTTAGCCCCTGTCGATCTATAGGAGTGGATTGTGTTTTTGATTTAGATTTTTGATCTTTGAGTGTTTTGTGGTTCAGAGGCTCGACCTGCTTCCACAGGCAGCTAGAGGCACCCAGAGAACCAGATGGGATGGAGCAAAGGGGTGAGATTTCCCTGCCTGGTGGTCTGGAGCTCACTGATACCAGGGTCCTTTGAAGTTTATTGTATTCTTAATTTGTAAGAACTTAATTGCCGGGGCTCAAACCTGCCCCAGAATCCACGCCCCTCCCCCCAGTCTCAGAAGCCCCCCCTCCCAGCGCTGAGCTTGTCAGAGCAGGGAACTGAATCCTACTTTCCAGCTAGCATCCCAGATACTGGACCCCCCCTCCCAGTCTCTCTACAGCCAGATATAAAACAGGAGTTCTTGTGATTTAATCTATAGGATGGCCAGCACAGAGGGGGTGGGGAGGAGCAGTCATGTCATTAATGAAAGCCAAATAAACCATACAAGTTTTTCCTGGCTTTCGTTTCCAACCCTGATATGGCCAATACCAGCCTCTTTCTGATCTGTCACATTTTGGGTTGCACACGTCTTCTACTGGGAACTTTTTCTGGGGCTCAGTCACCCCATTGAATTTCATTGCAGAGGCTGAGCCATGACAAGCCCCCAACCCCCGCCCCTTCCTCCCACACACTTCTTAAACCCTGGCTACACTCCCTTACACACACACCCAGGGGCTGCACCCCACCCACCCCCACTTGCTACTTCCACATCAACTGTAGCAGGTCCCAAAATGTTCAGACACAAAAAGTGCACAATTTGCACTGAAACCAAAATAAAAATCAGAAATACAACATTTGTCCCCCTTACAAATCCCTAGTTTTCATGGCTACCTGATGATTCCCTCTCACCAGCTGAGATCACTGCAAGCTATCCTTGGGGGTCAGCACTAAATCTTAATACACAGCACACACAGCCCTTAAAACCCAGAGAAATGTCATAAATAAGGCACAGATGGTTTATTTTGCATATAACTGCTGCTACGTGTAGAGATGTGTGCCCACCCTCTTCAGATCCGGTGCAAGAAAAACTCTCAAGATTTGCACCAACCCTCAAAAGTAACAGCAAAATAACTTGGTAGTAATTTTGCCTGCCTTCACTTTTACTTCTGAAGCATTCACATAAGCAGAGCAGTACATCAAGGGTATTGAAGAGTTGGAAAAGAACGCTTGGCATATTAGGAGTACAAATTCCCCTTTGCTTTTTACTTCAAAGTTACTTTTGTGCAAACACATTTACATCAAAGTAACTCTGGCCATTTTTAAACGTGCTGGGGTGTGGGCTGGGTCCATGTGCAACAGCTGGAGTGCCGCTGCATGGGCCAAGCATGGTGGGGGAGGGTGCAGATGGGCCCATACCCATCTACACCCACCTCCACCCACCGAGCAACCCACCGTTTTGCCGCTTGCTTCGTGCGTGTGGGATGGGTGGAGGTGGGTGTAGATGGGTGGAGGGTGCATGGGTCGTGGGAGTGCACGCCCAGGCACCTCCACATTCAAACAAGACTCTGCCATACATGTCCCATGGGTGGACATGAGTGGGAGCATCTCATTTAAAAATGGACTCTGTTGTATCACTCTGTTGTGCCATAACCATTCTGGGGAGATTGAGGTGTAAGTTCTTCAGTGCAAATGCTACCAAAGTGGAGTAGTTACTCTGATGTAACTAAATAAATCACAACAGTGACATCTGCATTTACTCCTGTTCGCCAGAACGTGGTCAGTGGCAGTGACCAAATAAGACACCCACGTTGGGTGCCCACACTTCTGCTTAACTGATGGGGGGGCCTGCAGTGAGTGGTTCCTGGAGTCCCACCCACAGGAACAGGAAGTAATTCCCCTACCGGGAGCAGGACTGGGTGAATATGTCTGCCCAAACTGGGGAAGCAGGGCAGAGGGAGGGAGCTCTACCGGATGGGTCTCATGTATACAGAGGAAGAATCAACACACATGTCAAGACATTCATCGTTTTCCTCAATGGGTTGGTTTTTTTTATCCATTTGGTTATAAACTCTGAATCTGATGACTCTGTTAGAATTCCATGCACTTTGGATGTTGAGAAGAGTAAAATAAGAGTATCTGCTCAGGAAGAAAGGAGAAGGACCCATAGGAGGGAAGGTAAATGACCCAGAGAGAGTAAATAATCATCCAACTCCCTGCAAACAGAATGACATGTCTCTCTTTCTGTGTACTGTACTCAAAGGAGTTGCTCTAATTCTCAGCCAGTCAACAGAACACACCAACAACCATCTACCGAGCGCCCATAAACCCAGATCCTCTGCATTGTGCAGCAGCTGAAGAAATCATGCTGTACGGGACGAGGTCTTGAATGAAATGCGAACACTTCTAATCAGCGCTGTGTCAAGGGAAACAGGTTGACTAAATGAAAATTAAAAGGGTAAAAAAAAACTCACAATTCAGCCCTAGAAATACACCATCTTTAGCTACACTCCAAGCAAAATGTGTATACAGTCGGGTCAGTGACACACAGTTAGATACAAGAAGCATGACTGAGAGGAGGACTGCTGGGATGGGATAGGAGTAGCTTTATTTGACGTACAACACTGATCTCAGAGCATCTGAAGAGCAGCTCTCCTCTCCCCGTTTAAAGTGTTCATTGCCAGCAACTGTGAGATAAGGCGGCAGATATGTCAGGAAAAGGAAAGAGTAAAATGAAAAAATAAGTATAATGTTGCCAGGGCAACTTTCCGCCAATACTTTCAGGATTTCCAAAAACTATTAGTCACACCTAGCAATTTATTAACGTTGTTTTTTATCTACCAGCTCACAGAATTTTTTTGGCGGGGGTGGGGAGGGTTAGTACTGCAGGGAAAAAATAAGCTGCTACGCCAAGGAAATCAGCTTGTCAGTGCACTCTCAGGGCGTTTTTATAAAGCACTACCCCAGCTGCCTTACTGGTGAACATGTGCAAGGGTTATGTTGCAGGATGCACTAGGTGTGATGCAGGTGAAGTGCAAAAATTTAAGCTGGAAAAGAGAGGTTTGATAATCAAGCTAAACCCATCTTCTGCATTTCCAGTGTGTGTGAGGGGACTAATCAAATCCACATATCAATGATCCTTAATTGCTGTGCATGGGACTAGAGGTAATCCCTCCCTCAGGGTATGAAGCCCCGATGCCTATCTGGTGGGAACAAAATATTGTTGATTTTAAAAACAACCAAAAAATGCATAAGGCTGGGACACCTATTATCAGCCATGGCAGTACCTGAGTTAACTTTTGAAGTGTGAGGGAACTTTTGAAAGGGGGAGGGAACGTGGGAAGAATTAAAATGTGTAAATACAAACTCCCACAACAAAGAATACACCCAGGAGAAGAGTCTCATGCAATTATTATTAATTATTATTATAAGCATTTATATAGCGCCAGCAATGTACCTGGCGCTTTACAGAAAATAAGGCTGTTTTTACACGGATGGCGCAGCAGCACCAATGGGCGGAGATGGGTGTGGATGAGTGGGTGAGCACACCCAGCGAACACCCGGCGGCGCCAAGCAGGGAGATAGTTACACGGACAGCACCACAGGGGGTCGTGGCAAGGAAAGGGGAGTGGCTGGGAAAACACCCAGCAGCCAAACACCCATCCCGGGAAGTACCCAGCAAACACCTGTGCAAGTACACGGACAGCCGGGACCGGCAGGGAAGCCCCTCCCAGCACAGTGATGGCACAACATGGCCGACCGAGGGCAAATGAAGCCGCGCAACATGGACCTGCCCCCGAGCCGCAAGGACCCGTGCGGGCAGGGCGGGAGGGAGATGGAATGACAGCTGCTACAAAGGAGCGGGCTCTGCACA
>QEPC01006398.1:607829-631889 GCA_003113815.1 Sphenodon punctatus
GGCACACACACAGCAGGCAACAGAAGTACACAGGGACGGGCCCACGGGGGGCAAGGGGGGGAAGGCACCCACACAACACAGGCAACCCCGCAACACAACACACACACCCCAAGGCACCCGCACAAGGGGAGAGGTCAAAGCAAAGCACAACACGGACACACCGGGAAGGAATACAAAAGCCTTTAATGAACTGGGGAACCAGAAACAGGGGGCAACAACAACAGGGCAGGGCAGGGGGATGGGACAACAGAAGGGGGGGCAGTGCCAGCAGCGGCAGGCCCGGGACAACACCTAGTCAGTAGGGCCAGCGATCCTGCACCCGGCACCAGCACTCAGCGTACACATGGTCCAGCCGGCGTAGCCGCTCCAGGACATGCAGGAGGAGCTCCAACAACTCCCCCTGCTCCCGGGTCCGCTCCGCGATCATGGCTTGCACTGAATGGGACAGGGGGAGAGGAGACAGCCATCAAAGACGGCCCCAGGCACCAAGGAACAGAACCCCCCACGGAGGGACACAGGCACAGGGCCCAGAAAACAGACAGCACACTCACGGATGCCATCGAACAGCAGACCCACTGCCCGCATGCCCCAAGCCGCCCGCTCCAGATGCTGCACCATCGTACCCAGGCACAAGATCGCCAGCAGCACAACAACAGTAGCTGCAGGAGAGAAGGAACAGGGCAATGGGGAACACCCACACCAATGGGCCCTGGGAGGACTGGGGGCAGCAACAGCACCAGGGGCACACCCTACACGTTGATGGCCTCCACCCGGAAGAGCACCTAGACCCCTGAGCCAAGGGGGATCAGAGGGGCCAAAACCCGGGGCCAGCACAACCCCTACTCACACTCAGCCACCCAGCGCCCATGTTGCCTCTGCCCATTCATCGCCACCACCACATACAGCCTGCACCAACAGGAGGCGACAGCAGAGGGGAGCAGAGGGGAGGTGCAGGGCCACACCAATGGGCAGGCAAGTCCAGGTACTGCCAATACCACCCCTTGAGCAAGCCCAGGCAGCAGCGCCCAGCAGGGAAGCCACCAGGGGAACACACACCTCACAACCGGCACACACCCCACAGGCCCGGAGCCCACCAGTACACACCAAGCACACCCCCTGCACACACCACACAGATGGGGTCAGGAGGCCCACCAAGGGGAGGGGGCAACCAGCCACCACAGCAGCAAGAGAAGCAAGGCAGGACAGACCATCACAGAACAGCATTTTATTGGCACCGGGGGAACAGGGTCCCCCAAGCAAGGAGAGGCAGAGCAGGGGGGTGCAGGTGGACCCACGGCCAGGCAAAATAAGCACAATAGGAAGGCACAGGTGTGTCCGCAGATAGCAGGCGAGGACACCAGGGTAGCCCCAGCGGGAAGAAGCAACGGTCACCCAAAGGGGGCAATGAGGTCCAGTGAACCATGCAGCAACCAGCAGCGAAGCAGACGAAACTTCACAGCCTGATCTGTGGCACGGGGGGGGCCAGGCAATGCACCATCCAGGGCACCAGGGTGGCTGAGAGTGGGTGGTGGCAAGGGGTTGCTCATGGATGGTCCGGCGAGCGCTCCCAGGGCGGCGACCCCCACACTAGACCCTCCCAGGTGAATAGGCCCCTTCGGAAGCCTCAGGAACGCATATGAGCATCCACCAGGAAGTGGGGGAAGGAGCTGATCCACACTGGCGGCCGCAGCCCACACAGCTGGAACGTTCCTCACAGATCAAAGGGCAGCGAGCTCCACAGCAGAGGGGTCCCCGGTCTGGAGTGGGCCACCAACTACGGGGAACAGCAAGCCCAGGTCCCACAGGAGGTCCCCCATGTCCAAGGGTGTGTGTGGGATGCTGCAGGCATGAAGGAGGCTGCCGGTATACAGGGAAGCAACAGGGAGACCCCCGGACAGCAAGGCAAGGCTGAACCCAAGTTGCTCTGTCAGCAGGCGAGCCGCCGTTAACTCCGCCGCGGTCCATGGCCCGGCAACAGTGGACAGATGCCCCCAAGGAGGTTGGCACAGGGGGGTGAAGCTGAGCTCTAAGGAACGGCCCTGGCACACTGGGGCACCAACTGGGTAACCCATCATCCACATGTACCACGACAGGAGCTGAAAGCCTTCCTCCACCAACAGTTGGCTGACCACCAGCAGCTGAACATCGGGGCTCAGCCAGAGGGCCATTAACAGCATGTCCGCACAGGGAAATCACCCCTCACATACATCCCTGGCTGGGGGCCCAGCAGAATGACCAGCCATGACAGGAAGGGGACCCGCTCCGGCAAAGCCACAGGCAGGAGACGGAGGGCTACAGTGACTGGGACGAGCACATAACGAGTGGCTACCCTCTCCCACAGGTGGCCTTGCATGTCAGAGATAGGCAGGCCCACTGGGTCTGGGGTGCCGCAACCCACACACAGGAAAGAAGAGATCCAGCACAGGTGATGAGAGATGAGGGAGGCCACGGCCGGGCACAGTGCCAGGCCAAGGAGCCGAGCCAGGCATTGTATCCACACCATGTGCAGCTGCAGCATGCAAAGGTGGAGCATGGCAGGGGGGACTGTAGTGCAGGTGTGGAGGCAGCAGATATCCTGGGATGCACACGGTCCCATCCCCCCCAGTGGGCATGCAGCCAGTGCACTCGCAGGGATGATCAGCCAGGCCCGGTGGCAGCTCCAGCACACCCCCAGTGCAGCACCAATCGAGGCCCTGCCCCCACTGAGCTACACAGTACATAAGCGACCCGATGCAGGCAGTTGGGTGTGGGGCATAGGAGCTGTAGCACGGGGTCGGGTAGCAAACAGAGAACGGCGACATCGAGCTGGGTGGACACAGAGGAGCAACAACGATACCAGGGGAGAGCGGACCAGGGGCACAGGCCACACAGCGGCGCGCATTGCGGCCAGGGTACATGCCAGCAGGGGGAGGGGCTGGGAGTGGGGAGCTGCTGAACCATGCTGCCGGGTGTGGGGGAATTTTTATAAGGTACCCTATGGAATTGAGCTACACATAGCCAAAGGAAGGTAGCACAAAATGGAAGACAGATGGATTCTGGGTAATACTCATTCTTAACAGAAGTGAGTTTTTTAGCCTGTTAGATAGAAATAATCATGAAGCTAGTTTGGGTTCTGTTTCACACAGCAAGGCCTGGGAAACAACTCCATGCATGATAAACATTGGACAGAGGAAGACCGCTCTGTTCTTCCTTACAGCAGATAGCAAGCAACGGCCTTGCAGATGTGCTAGTTAATTGGCTTTGTTTAGGCACCTTACTTTATAAACAGTCTAGCTTATATTGTTTTGAGACTAGGTTGCTGAGTATGTAAACAATTGCTGTAACCTTTTACCTTTGTATGACGTTGCTTTGAGTGACATGCATGTATCTTTGAATGTATGATAAACGTATAAAACTTCTTGTATTGGGGAGAGGAGTCAGACAGGTCTGTTTCCTTGCATGGATTCAGTTCTGCTCTCTCTCACAGCGCTTTGAGATCAATAAAGAACTTCTGACAGAGTTTACCAACTGTGTGAGTATGAAATTTTCCTCGACACAGGGGACAAGTACCCACAGCCCAGGAACGTGTTGCTACGACTCCTGGACACAGCCCTCCTGCTGCTGTGCATCCTGCTACAGCAGATAGCCCAGCTCCGCCTGCCAGGTCAAGGCTCTGTCCTCCTGGGGGCATGGCGGCAGAGGGCAGCAAACCTCAGGAGGGCAGTGACCGTGCGATGGGCAAGGCGGGCAGCCTTCCAACGCCGTGCCCTGTTGGGCTCCACAGTGTCCCAGCAAGGCCAGCTCATCCTGGCCTGATGGATCCTTAATGTGTACGCCCTTCGCATGACCCTACCGACCCTGCGACGGCACTGGTCGTGCTCCCACACCAATGACAGGTGGGAGAACATGTTGGCCACCTGGATGGACGGGGAATGGTCGGACCACTTCTAGATGCCCCGCTCCCTCCTGGCCCACTTGGGGGAGCTCCTCAACCCCCACCTCCAGAGGTGGGAGATGAACATGCACTTCCCACTGCCACCAGGGATGCGCGTGGCCATGGCGGTGTGGTGGCTGGCCACCCCAGATTCCTGTAGGAGCATGGGGGAGCAGTTCAGGGTGGGCACCACTGCCGTGAACAGGGCCCTCCATGATGTGAGTGACCTGCTCGTGGAGCTCCTCTGGAGCGGGTCATTCAGCTCCGTGACCCCGAGGAGGTGATGCGTGGGTTTGAGGAAATGGGGTTCCCTCATTGCATCAGGGCCATTGACAGCACCCACATCCCCATCATATGACCCCCTCATGCAAAGATCGACTACATGCACCAAAAACAGGTCTCCATCAATCTGCAGGCCGTAGTGGATCATAGGGGCCTGTTTATAAATGTGTACACAGGCCAGTCGGGGAGGAGCCTTGATGCGCATATCCTGCATACCTCCCCCTTCTATGCATGCATGTTCGACAAGGAGATAGCCCCCAACCTGTACCGCATGATAGCAGGGGTTACCATGGCCCCTGTTGTGATAGGGGACTCCGCCTACCCACTCAGCCCATGGCTCATGCGGGCCTATCCAGTGGCACGCAACCTGGATCACCGCCTGCTCAATGAGCGCTTGTCTTCCGCACGCAGTGTGGTGGAGCAGGCCTTCAGGCTCCTGAAGACGCGCTGGCACCTCCTGATGAACAGGAGCCAATTCAACCTGGACCACAACCCCATCCTTGTCCTGGCAGCGTGCATCCTGCACAATGTATGTGAGACAGGAGGCGCTGCCCTGGACAACCCACCACCAGTGCACAGGGCCCGCCCCATGCCCCTGTACCAACATGCCCAGGGCAGGGCGTTCTGGAGGGCGTCTCAGAGGAGAACAGGGACGCCATCTGCCACTGCATCATTGCCCAGGCAGCTGAACACTGGGCAGTGCCCGACCCACACCCATGTCCGTAGTCCGGTGCACCCCTTCAATAAAGCTGGGTAGTACCTGTGAACCACAGCCCTGCCTCTGTGCCACGTGTGGGCAACGGGGGTCCCAGGACTGGATACCGTGGGCTGCTGGGTTGTGTGTGCACTCCCCTCACTGTCTGCCGTGGGGTGCTTGGGCCCCACGGTGCCCTGCCTGCTGCCACTCACCAGCCTGCCAGTGATGGCACATGTTCCAGCCACCACAAATGCCAGATGCCTCACTGGGCTGGGCCCCAGCGGTTGCCCAGGCACTGTACAGTGCCCCCCTGCCATGGATACCTCCAAGTCCCCCCCCCCCGCAAGCCTCCCACCACCCATCCTGGGACAGAGGAAGCGACAGCGAGGTGTTGGTTCAGCATCTCTTTATTGGTGGGGTATGTGTACAATGGGTGGGGGTGGTTAACATCGGGGGCGCCCACGCCCCCTCTTGACTGCATCACCGGGGCTCACAGGCTGGTGAGCCCTAGCTGCATCCAACCGCAGGGATCGCCGACCGGACATCCCAACCCCCGTCATCCACTGGCTGCTCCATCCTGGCCTCCGCTGACAGTCCCTGCGAGGAGGAACAAGAATGGGGTAAGCGATCATCATGTGCACCTTTCTCTGTCCCACGTTGGGACCCGGGCCACTGGGGGACCCGTGGTCACCCAGGGAGCCCCTTGTGCCCCACATGAGCAGAACACATAACGTGGAGTAACCCCCTATGAAGGGAACCCTTGTACTGACCCTCCCATGGTTTTACGGACCATGCATGGGCCAGACCCGCTTCACGGAGCTGGTACGCTTGGCTGCAGCCACAGCTGTGCCTCCACAGCTCCTGTGGTGTGTGTGCTCAGTGCGGGTTCAGTACTGGGTTCCCTACCGGGGCAGTGCCCTGAGCAGTGCCCCATCATCCCTGTCCAGCCCCCCCCCATGTAGCGCCCCTCCACCCCCCAAGGCCCGGAGGTGCTGCGGCCTTACCGGAGGGGGTGGGACTGCCACCATGGATGGTTGGTTGTCCTGGGGTGCATGGTCCTGGGGTGGGGTCATTGCTTTCTGGTGGAGGGGGTGGGGTTGCAGTGGGGGTGGGACCATGGGGGGTGCCGGCTGGAAGGGCGGCCCAACCAGCAGGTCCCAGTGCCCTATGTGGGGGATGGGGACCCCGTGGACCAGGACCAGGTAGGGCTGCTGCTGGGGGAACCATGGGTGGCCGAGGTGCAGGGGGGGCACCTGCACCAGTGGGAGGCCGCCGTGGTGTTGGCCGGCCGCCAACCCTCCTTCCACGGCATGGCGGGGCCTGTCGCACTGGGGGTCATGTCGCAGGGCCTCCATGGCCTCCCCCATGAGGATCATGAGCCATGCAGCCTTACCCTCCAGCCCATCACAGACGCGCCACTGCTCGCGTTGGAGGGCAGCAGCCTGGTGCCTGTCCCAGAGGTGCTTGGTGCGGAACCGGGCCATCATGGTAGCCAGGATCTCCCAGTCCCTTTCCCCCTCCCCTCTGATGATCCCCCTTGTGAGCATGAGCTCCCGGGAGTGCACCATGGCTAACCATTGTGATTCCTCCAGCAGCTCCCTGCCAAGGTCCTCCCTCCGGCGACCGTTCCTGGACCACATCTGCAGGTTCCGCTCCATGCTGCCAGCATCTGCACCCCTCATGCGAGTGGGCACCTGGTCTGTGAATGAGAGGTTGGACACCACGTTAGTGCTTCTGGCCTGTGTGCCCTGCTGCCCGCTACCACATGACCTGGGGTGCCTGGTGGGGCAGTCCCCATAGTGTGGCAGCTCCCCTAGGCCCTCCCCTGGGGAGTCCCCCTGCCCGGACCTCTCGTGGGATGGGCCCCCAGCAGCTGATCACCGCCGGCGGGGCCCATGACAGTCATGTGTGCCGTGGGGGTCACTGTGGGCCCACCAGTCCCTCCCACCTACCCCCAACACCCCAACCCCTGTTGGGCCCTGCTGGTTGTAGTTGCACGCCCCTGGGTGCCCCCTCCCCACCCTGTACCTCCTCCCCCTCTGCACCCGATCCCCCTGTGGTCCCTTGGTCAGTGTGCCCCGCTGTGGAGGTGCACCCACCTAGTGGTGTGGAAGCTGCCGGGCCTGCCTAACCCCCCCCTCCTCCGCGACCTCCACCTCATGTACCTCCAGGCTGCCTTGTGCTGCAATGGGATGGGGGGCCATTAGTGTTTGCCGGTCCCCGGTGCCCTGTCCCCAGCCTCAGCCACTGCGCCTCCATCTGGGCCATTCCCCAACCCCAACTCCCAGCCCTGCTGGGGCGATCGTACCTGGATCCTGTTCCTCCAATTCATGGGGGTCGTCCCGGGTCTCCGCTTGCTCTGCACGTGCCCCTTGTCCCTGTGGCTGGTAGGCCTGTGGGTGTTGTGGGCATGAGTGGAGTGTGGTGGTTCAGCGCTTGGATCCCCAGGGCACCTCCTCCCCCTGTGGGATGGGGCTGTCCCCTCCCGCTTCCTGGCTGGCCTCGCCAGGGGCACCTCTCCCCCCCTGCTCCGTGGGGTCGGTCGGGGGGGTTGCGTGGTGGCCCTGCGTCTGCCCCTGGCGAAGGCGCTGCCGTGTGTGCGGGAGGCCATGATGTCCCCATCCATGGAGAGGAACTTGTCCAGCTCCTCCTGGAACTCGGATGTGCGCATGGTCCGGCCGGACTTGGGATTGTTGTCCTTGATATGTTTATATCTGGACCTCAAGTCCTTTGCCTGCTGCATGCACTGGGTAACATCCCTATTGTACCCGTGCCACTGCATCTCCTGGGCGATGGCTTCATAGACCTGTCTGGTCTTGTAGCTGTGCACCAGGTCTTTCTGGACCCTTTCGGACCCCCCCACACATATGAAGTCCATGATCTCCTGCCTGGACCAGGGCTCCCCCTTTTGGGACCAGCGTGTGGGGGGCCAACCAGCTTGGTGGCATGGGGCCTGCCCTGTGGATGTGGTAGCCATGGTGATGGTCGTGTCCTGTTGGGGGTAGTGCAATAGGGGTTACTCTGGGTCCTGCTGCCCCCCTCCATGCCCCCGTGGGGCCTGCCCTCCCCTCTCCCCCCTGGGGTGCCCTTCTGCTCATCTGGCTGTCTGGGGGCCCCTCCTCGGCCATCGTCTCAGTGGTGCGTGCTCCGTTGTCTGGGAGCTTTCCTGGGGGGACGGGGGACTGGGTTATGCGGCTGCCACCTGCCCTGTGTTCCCTAGCCCATGGTGCCAAGCCTGGGGTGTGGCCCTCCCATCCCAGTTGGGGGGGGTTCCCTTGCACTCACCTCGCTGTCGCTGCTGCTCCTCAGGCCGTACCCCTGGGATGTGCTGGGCTGGGGGTCCTCGACCGGGGTGGGGGTCGGTGCGGGCCCTCTTCCCTGTGCCAGGAGACATGCACTGTGTTATGGCCTGGCACGTTCCCCTCCCCCTTTTCCCCACACCAGGGCCCACCCCCTCATACCTCCCGGCCTGCCCCCCCGGTACCAGTGGCCTTGGATCCCCCCCTTGTGCCTTCTGCCTGGGGCACAGACACCCCTGCACCGCCTTGCTGGGGTTTTCCCCCCTCCCCCCAGGCGCTCCTGGGTCCCTGTGCTCACCTGGCCCCTTCCCGCGCATGGGGTGACGTCAGCTCCCTTGGCCTTCTCGTTGGCCTTCCTGGTCACCATTGTGGGAGCCTGCGCATGTGTGCCATGGTTCTGCCCTCCTTTACGGGCTCTCGGCCGGACATCCGGCATCACCCCCTATGGGTGTGGCTGGCGTGGCGGCATGTGCGTGATCCATCGTGCCGGTGCTGTGGGACTCTGCCAGTCCAGTCCATGTGGGTGTGGGTGTTTCACTTTTACATGGACGCTTGGGTGTTGGACACCCATCTCCACCCATCTCCATCCATGGAGGGTGCCGGCTTCCTCTTGGCTGCTCCATGGGTGTTGGCGGGTGTTGGGGGTGGGGTGGGCACGCACCACCACCACCCACTCATGGACTTTTACACGGACGGTCTCCCACCCATTCGATGGATGTTTCTGGGTGTTCATGGGTGGGTGGTGTCCGTGTAAAAGTGGCCTAAGATAGACATGGTCCCTGCCCAAGAGCTTATAATCTAAATCTCATGTGAATGTGCCCTTAGAACTATCTGAGGGGATTCGCAGTTTAAAAACCCAGCCCAAGCAAGCATGCAGATGGAAAATGGCAGCTCCTTGGAAGCTGTCTGGAAAGCAACTTAGCAGGTTTACATTTTGACAATGAAGGTGAGAATGCTGTCATAGGAGAAGATGATTGGGTTTTTCTGGATACTCTGAGACCATTCCTGGCTGGGGTTGTCAGCACATTCTTTCAGAAGGGCAGGGTGCCTGACAGCCTCAAAACTGTGGTCGTCTGACCCCTACTCAAGAAACCTTCTCTTGACATTGACTCCCTGGCCAGCTATCGCCCCATCTCTAATCCTCCCTTTTTAGGGAAGGTTATTAAACGGGGGGTTGCCTCACAGCTTTAGGTGCATCTTGATGCTATTGGATTCCTCGACCCAGGACCCATGTCAGTCAGGATTTCGTCCTGGGTATATGGCACTGAGATAAATCGCCCTTGTGGTCTTGGATCTCCGCTTGGAAATCAACAGGGGTAATTGCACCTTGTTGAATTTGTTAGATCTTTCTTTTGTTAGATCTTTCTTTTGTTAGATCATGGGGTGTTGTAGACACAGCTACGTGGCCTGGCGTGGGCTCCCATGACTGCTCTTGAGTAGTTCTGTTCATTCCTGGCTGGGAGAGGGTCGTGATGGGCGGCGGCTCATCATCCCCTCGGGAGCTCCTTTGTGGAGTCCCGCAAGGTTCCATTTTGTCCCCACTCCTGTTCAACATGTATCTGAGGCCCCTGGGTGAGGTCATATGGAGATTTGGGGTGAAGTGCCATCAGTATGCTGATAACACCCAACTCACTCTCTCTTTTTCATCTGGCCCAGGTCCTGAAGTCTTGGTGCTTACCCAGCACCTGGCTAATACTGGAGACTGGATGCGGGTGAGCCGATTGAAGCTGAATCCTGCCAACCTTATTACTAATGGGGTTTAGCCTCTTTTGTTCACTCATGTTTGTAACCTTGCGGTGCTCTTGGATCCATTGCTGCACCTGAATTGCCAGGTTGTAGCAGTAGCCAGGGGTACTTTTCACCAACTTCCTCTGGAGAGAAGGCTGCAAGACTGCAATCTTTTTTTATCAGAGTTGGATTTGGCCACCATCGTCCATGCCTTCATAACCTCAAGGCTAGTCTACTGCAATGCACTCTCCATGGGGCTCTGCTTGAAGACTGTTTAGAACCTGCAGTTGGTGCACAACGCGGCAACTTGTCTTCTCTTGGGGGTGGGTCCCCAGGAGCACATTACACCAGTGCTCCAGAATTTGAACTAGCTGCCAGTAGTTCTCTGAGCACAATTCAGGGTAATGGTTTTTACCTATAAAGCCCTAAACAATTTGGGCCTCAAGTACCTAAAAAGACCACCACGTCCCTCATGTCCCATNCCTGCCTGGACCAGGGCTCCCCCTTTTGGGACCAGCGTGTGGGGGGCCAACCAGCTTGGTGGCATGGGGCCTGCCCTGTGGATGTGGTAGCCATGGTGATGGTCGTGTCCTGTTGGGGGTAGTGCAATAGGGGTTACTCTGGGTCCTGCTGCCCCCCTCCATGCCCCCGTGGGGCCTGCCCTCCCCTCTCCCCCCTGGGGTGCCCTTCTGCTCATCTGGCTGTCTGGGGGCCCCTCCTCGGCCATCGTCTCAGTGGTGCGTGCTCCGTTGTCT
The DNA here is from genome assembly GCA_003113815.1 of Sphenodon punctatus. NCBI lineage: Eukaryota > Metazoa > Chordata > Lepidosauria > Sphenodontia > Sphenodontidae > Sphenodon > Sphenodon punctatus. The sequence continues at coordinate 618,504 of QEPC01006398.1, forward strand.
GGGAGCTTTCCTGGGGGGACGGGGGACTGGGTTATGCGGCTGCCACCTGCCCTGTGTTCCCTAGCCCATGGTGCCAAGCCTGGGGTGTGGCCCTCCCATCCCAGTTGGGGGGGGTTCCCTTGCACTCACCTCGCTGTCGCTGCTGCTCCTCAGGCCGTACCCCTGGGATGTGCTGGGCTGGGGGTCCTCGACCGGGGTGGGGGTCGGTGCGGGCCCTCTTCCCTGTGCCAGGAGACATGCACTGTGTTATGGCCTGGCACGTTCCCCTCCCCCTTTTCCCCACACCAGGGCCCACCCCCTCATACCTCCCGGCCTGCCCCCCCGGTACCAGTGGCCTTGGATCCCCCCCTTGTGCCTTCTGCCTGGGGCACAGACACCCCTGCACCGCCTTGCTGGGGTTTTCCCCCCTCCCCCCAGGCGCTCCTGGGTCCCTGTGCTCACCTGGCCCCTTCCCGCGCATGGGGTGACGTCAGCTCCCTTGGCCTTCTCGTTGGCCTTCCTGGTCACCATTGTGGGAGCCTGCGCATGTGTGCCATGGTTCTGCCCTCCTTTACGGGCTCTCGGCCGGACATCCGGCATCACCCCCTATGGGTGTGGCTGGCGTGGCGGCATGTGCGTGATCCATCGTGCCGGTGCTGTGGGACTCTGCCAGTCCAGTCCATGTGGGTGTGGGTGTTTCACTTTTACATGGACGCTTGGGTGTTGGACACCCATCTCCACCCATCTCCATCCATGGAGGGTGCCGGCTTCCTCTTGGCTGCTCCATGGGTGTTGGCGGGTGTTGGGGGTGGGGTGGGCACGCACCACCACCACCCACTCATGGACTTTTACACGGACGGTCTCCCACCCATTCGATGGATGTTTCTGGGTGTTCATGGGTGGGTGGTGTCCGTGTAAAAGTGGCCTAAGATAGACATGGTCCCTGCCCAAGAGCTTATAATCTAAATCTCATGTGAATGTGCCCTTAGAACTATCTGAGGGGATTCGCAGTTTAAAAACCCAGCCCAAGCAAGCATGCAGATGGAAAATGGCAGCTCCTTGGAAGCTGTCTGGAAAGCAACTTAGCAGGTTTACATTTTGACAATGAAGGTGAGAATGCTGTCATAGGAGAAGATGATTGGGTTTTTCTGGATACTCTGAGACCATTCCTGGCTGGGGTTGTCAGCACATTCTTTCAGAAGGGCAGGGTGCCTGACAGCCTCAAAACTGTGGTCGTCTGACCCCTACTCAAGAAACCTTCTCTTGACATTGACTCCCTGGCCAGCTATCGCCCCATCTCTAATCCTCCCTTTTTAGGGAAGGTTATTAAACGGGGGGTTGCCTCACAGCTTTAGGTGCATCTTGATGCTATTGGATTCCTCGACCCAGGACCCATGTCAGTCAGGATTTCGTCCTGGGTATATGGCACTGAGATAAATCGCCCTTGTGGTCTTGGATCTCCGCTTGGAAATCAACAGGGGTAATTGCACCTTGTTGAATTTGTTAGATCTTTCTTTTGTTAGATCTTTCTTTTGTTAGATCATGGGGTGTTGTAGACACAGCTACGTGGCCTGGCGTGGGCTCCCATGACTGCTCTTGAGTAGTTCTGTTCATTCCTGGCTGGGAGAGGGTCGTGATGGGCGGCGGCTCATCATCCCCTCGGGAGCTCCTTTGTGGAGTCCCGCAAGGTTCCATTTTGTCCCCACTCCTGTTCAACATGTATCTGAGGCCCCTGGGTGAGGTCATATGGAGATTTGGGGTGAAGTGCCATCAGTATGCTGATAACACCCAACTCACTCTCTCTTTTTCATCTGGCCCAGGTCCTGAAGTCTTGGTGCTTACCCAGCACCTGGCTAATACTGGAGACTGGATGCGGGTGAGCCGATTGAAGCTGAATCCTGCCAACCTTATTACTAATGGGGTTTAGCCTCTTTTGTTCACTCATGTTTGTAACCTTGCGGTGCTCTTGGATCCATTGCTGCACCTGAATTGCCAGGTTGTAGCAGTAGCCAGGGGTACTTTTCACCAACTTCCTCTGGAGAGAAGGCTGCAAGACTGCAATCTTTTTTTATCAGAGTTGGATTTGGCCACCATCGTCCATGCCTTCATAACCTCAAGGCTAGTCTACTGCAATGCACTCTCCATGGGGCTCTGCTTGAAGACTGTTTAGAACCTGCAGTTGGTGCACAACGCGGCAACTTGTCTTCTCTTGGGGGTGGGTCCCCAGGAGCACATTACACCAGTGCTCCAGAATTTGAACTAGCTGCCAGTAGTTCTCTGAGCACAATTCAGGGTAATGGTTTTTACCTATAAAGCCCTAAACAATTTGGGCCTCAAGTACCTAAAAAGACCACCACGTCCCTCATGTCCCATTACAGCCTCTGAGGTCAGCCAGAAACACCCTTTTGCAAACACTGTCTGCCTGGCACGTTTCTGCAACAAGGGCATGCAGGGAGGCGTTCCAGGTGGCTGTCCCACAATTATGAAACTCCCTGCCCTTGAAGGTTCATCTAAGCCCAAGACGGCTCATCTTCCAGAAGTGATGTAAAACCTTTCTGTTTGGCCAAGCATTTGGCAGGCAGGGATTGGGTGGGATGGAGGGAGGCGAAAGTATGAGGGGGCTAAGGGGATTTTTATATGTTTTTATATGTTTTTGCTGTTTTTTTATGTTGTAAGTTGCCCTTCCCCTAAGGCTCAGGGAGGCTGTAAAGTAAAAGCAGAGGATGGCAGAGTTACTATGAAGTAGCCATTCATTGGAACGTGGCCATAGCTAGGAAAAACAAGGGCTATAAGACAGAACTTCTCCTAGTGCCAATAGCTTCATCGACTTCAACGGAATAATGCTAGCTTGCACTCTTAAACCTGACACTTCAGTGATTAACAGTTTTGTCTCTCTTGCTGAACCCTAAAATGTAAATCCATTTAAATAATCCTTGTGCCGAAGACCAAACACAGCCATAGCCATTACTCCCACATCCACTCAACCTTAATCATCAATCAATCATCATCATCATCATCATCATCATCACAATTGCTATTTGTGCTGCCTTTACCTGGCCTGGAGATCCCAAGGAAGATCAAGGCCCCGTTGTGTTACAGTTCAGTATGAAAACTCTGTTTTCTTAACCACACCCCCAAAGACCTGACCCCTGAAGTTCCATCCTCTGTCTCCATCCCCTTTTTAAAAAACAGTTTTAAAAAGCAAATTTTAGTAAACAAAATGTATTAAAATTGCTTCTCCCAGGTGGTCTTCCCAAGCTACAAATTTGAACTCTTTTATACCCAGTTCTTTGTCTGCCTGCCCCTCAGTTGGCCACACCTAGGTTTATTACCCCCATCTGGGATCTGGCCTAGCTATGGGCCTGATTCTTGCAAGGACATATTTACAACACCCTGCCACAGAACCTGTTTGCATTCTCTCTCTAATCAAACCAAGACGAGGGGTTTCACCCCACCATGAACCTGTCACCTCCCCTCCAGAGGGAGAAACTGAATTCCTCCCCCCAAATAATAAAGGGAGCAGAGAGAGACTTTCTTCTCTTTGCCAAAGAGGTGGTCTGAGACCAAGGATGACGATGCCATGACTGGTTGCTAAGTGGCAGCGAGATATGAAAGGGGACACTGACCTAATGCAGAGACTGAGCAGGCATGGTTGATCATGAGTTAATTGTTCAGGCAGGCAGAAGGGAAGGATGGTCCCAAATCCACTCATAGGGGAGTTACTGGTATAGGTAACTCCCTTCCAAGTAACCCAAGTAATAAGACTAGTTTAAAGGAGAGGTTGTGATTCTTTTTTAGGCTGTTGAAACAACTGCATTCTGTTTGGTTTACTGACACCTTCCTGACTGTATTATTATTATTATTATTATTATATTATTATTATTATATTAATATATATAATATTTATAATAATAATAATAATAATAATAATAATAATAATAATAATAATTAATGTATACACTGCCTACCCAAACAGGTTCCATGCAACTCACAATGATAAAAATAACAAATTGATCCAATAAATACAATGCCCAGACTGCAATTCTCCACACACCATCCCATCCCACTCACTCCCCCCCCCCCCACACTGGGGAGGTTCCATCCCTTTAACCAAACCTTCCCCAACACTCACTCACTCACTCATTACCAGCCCCTGAAAACTAGGGATGGGAATTCCGGTTCTCCCGAGAACTGATATTGCCGGTATTTGGGTGTATCAGATTAATTCGATAAATCCGATATTTACCTATACCGGTATACCGGATCTTTAACATTGGGCGTTTTACTGTTTTTTACATTGCGGCCATTGAGATAAACAGCCGCAATGTAAAAAAAAACGGTTAAAGGCCCTCAGTTTTATTCTCTATTCCCTTGCGAATAATTCCTAACATTCTATTTGCTTTTTTGACTGCTGCTGCACACTGGGCTGAGGATTTCAGTGTATTATCCACAATCACTCCCAGATCCTTTTCCTGAATGGTAACTCCTAGCTTAGTACCCAGCATTGTATACTCATAATTTGGATTATTTTTCCCTATGTGCATCACTTTGACTTGTCCACATTAAATCTCATCTGCCATTTAGATGCCCAGGCACCCAGTCTTGTAAGATCTTGCTGCAGTTCCTCACAGTCTGTTCGTGTTCTGACTACGCTGAATAACATGGTGTCATCTGCAAATTTGATCACCTCACTCTTAACACCCTTTTCCAGATCATTAATGAATACATTGAAAAGAACTGGTCCCAGTACAGATCCATGGGGCACACTACTTTTTACATCCCTCCATTGTGAAAACTGGCCATTTAGTCCCACTCTTTGCTTCCTATCCTTTAACCAGTTACCAATCCATAGCAAAACGCTACCTCCTATCCCATGCGTTTTTAATTTTCTCAGGAGTAATTTACATGGGACCTTATCAAAAGCTTTCTGGAAATCCAGGTACGCTATATCTGCTGGGTCTCCCCTGTCCACATGCTTAAGACCAATGGAATTGATGTGTGTGTGTGTTTCTTTAATAATGTTGGAGACAAATAGTTCAGATGATCTTTTATTGGACCAAATTACATTGGTGAGATTGTGCAAGCTTTCAGCTCACACTGGGCCCTTCTTCGTGCATATAACAAGTCATGTAACAATGCCTCATGCTGTTTTCATGCTTTGTCGGATCTTTGATTATATCTGCTGCGAGCTCCACTTACAAATGCCTTAAAGACAGCCCAACGAATTCCTGTTCATGACAATCCTGGTGCCAGGGCTCTGTTTCTATTCCTGGGCCTGACCATGAGCTCACTCTGTGGCCCTGACCAGATTACCTCTCTTTATGTCTCATTGTAACCATCTGTGAACCAAGAATAATACTAGTTGTTTCTAAGGCACTTTGACATTCTTGGATGAAATACACTAATGTATTAAATGGCAAAGCATGATCAAGCATCTGTTAAATTAATATCTTTCCTAAGGAGTAGTTTGCTTTTACAATTTTGAAAACTTGGCACTCCTTTTGCTCAATGTAACCCATTGCCAGAAGTTCCAAATAATTTAGTGCTCGCTGTAATTACATCCTAGAGGAGGTAACTGACAGTGTGTTGACACAGCCATGCCAAAAATGAAAGCTTTTAGGTTTTCAGAGAAAGCATTTTAAAACCCACGTTATTGCTCAGAGATTAGCAAGGCTGCCAAAATGTCCCAAACTTTTATATAGAAAAGTCTATATTTTATGTGAAGTTAGAGGTGCTGAATTTTCCTGCTTTGAAATTTTCCAAAACCATAGAGGGACCTTGCTACAGGGCAACTAAAAGGAATGGCAAGTTAATTCAAAACAGACTGGGTGAGCGCTGATACGTTTGTTTTGCTGCTTCCTTTAACGTTAGAGCTCTGGCCAAAGTTTCCAATAAAAGTCATCAAAGCATCTCATTTTCAGTGTCTAGATATAATGCTTTTAGAGCCATTGTCAGAATGGAACATCCAGCTGGAAGGAGGTTTCTGTCCACAGAAGGGAAGATATTTCTGTCCTGATGGGAGCCGAAATGAATATTGATGCAAAAATAAATCTGACAAATTTGCACTCGCCACTATCTGATCCCAAACTGACAAAGTGGATAATACCTGCTCTGCATTTAATTTTGTCTGTTTCTGGGGATGGGAATGGATGCAGATTAGTTACGGATCTGGATCTCAAATTTTATGGATTTTTGGATTAGGATTTTCCCATTGATTTCAATGGGAAACCAATCTGCCATTCATTTCAATTTGACCATTAATTCCAATAGCCACATTATTAGAATGAATATGGGGGAGGGAGGGAGAGAGAGAGCGTGTGTGTGTGTGTGTGTGTGTGTGTGTGTGTGTGTTTGTGAGTGACTGAGATAGGGTGACCAATTCAAGGATAGTCTTCTGCAGAACACAGAGTTTCCATTTGAATGACTGTACTGAGTCCAAAATCTGTCTGTCTAACTATCAGTCGCTAGATATAATATACACAGAGTCTATGCCTTTGAGATGCATCGTCTTCTCAGTCTCCACCACCACCCCGCCCCCACGGTCGGGCACTGTCCCTACTCAGGCCAGGTATATGCTTCCCACAGTCCCCCACCAAACTCTCTGGCTCAGGCAACACCCTCCAAGCTGTGTTTGTGGGGAGACAGAGCCCAACTCCAGCTCCTGTCTCTTCCAGCACACTTTCCTTCTGGTAACAACTCTCTCTCTCTCTCCCTCTCTCCTGAACTCTCTGCCCAGACTGTAGGGCTTTGGGCTGGCTTAGCCATGCCCAATCCCAGCTGGGAGGCAATCAGGCATGATCCTAATTCCCCTCAGCACCTGCACCTCAAGTAGCACCTTCACCACACTGCTGGTGCTACCTCCTTAAAGGGCCAGCATCCCAGATAGCCTGCTCACTGCTACAGGGACACTGAGGGACATGCTTGAAGCAACATGAAACCACTGAAACTGATTTTTATAATAAAAATGTGACCATTTCTTACAACATAAGTTTGTTCATTTTTTATTTTTAAATGTTTGCAAAGGACTGAAAAACAGCAATGAGGGGCCTGCAGTGGTGGCTGGTGAACCTTTATACTGGTGAGGCACAGGAATTTGGGGGAGGCAATGAGTATGGGACCTATAATAATATTTTAATAAATAATGAACAATTTGATACATTGTTCTATTCTACATATGCTACACATAAAAGAATCCAAACATCAGAGCATCTACTCTATAGTATGGAGCAGATCTGGGCCAAGGACCACAGCATCACAGTTGCACATCTATAATTCTATAACCCTAGTCTACATATGTTAACACACCAAAGAATCTACACATCAGAAAAATATACACGTATGCAGGGCAGATTCGAACCACACCAACTACCCTGCTAAATTCGGATTCCTAAAAAGTTGCTCAAAACTGAAAGTCAAGTTACAAAACTCAGAAGATCAATGGCCATTCACACACAAATACTTTGAGCTCCCAGCACAAAACAGACCAAACATTCAAAAGCAGAACATCTTCAATAGATAGCTACATTCAAGAAGCACATTTTGCAGTGGCTACTCAAACACACACTCACAAAATGCCTAAATATTTAACAAGTAAATAGCCATCCCACAGCGATGCAGTGCGCTTGGGCTGAGAGATGGCACGGTGGAGTGGGGATGCAGTGCACTGGGGGGGAGGGTTTACCCCAAGATGTGCATGGGCTGGGAGTGATGAGTTGCTCTGGGTGTATGTTCGGTGCACTGGGGGTGAGAGAGGGTATGGGGGGTACAGAGGGGGCAGTGCAGTGCACTGTGGTGCCAAGTGGCTGATCCTGGAGGATACAGTGTCCTTGCGGATACAGGGAGCAATGCACTTGGGATGCTAGGTGGCACTGGGGGTGAAGTGTACTGGGGCACTCACTGGAAGTGGAGTGAGGGTGTAGGGGCTGGAAGTTGGGGAGGGGCGTTGTGGGTCTGAAAGTAGGGTGAGCTAACAGGAGTCCATGGGTGATTTCAGATGTTACGGGGCCCGTTGGCCCCGTACCGAAATCAACCCATTCATTCCCCGCCGGGGTCACCCCGTCAGGCCGCCAAACAGACGTTCGAGACACATTGACCACAGGTGGGTATTCACCGTGGTTCACTGTGATCTCGTAACGTCTGAAAATACCCCATGTGAATAGGAAAGCAAGTACTTACCCAACTGGTGGAGCCTGCCTGCAGCACTGAAGAAGGACCAGAAATGGCTGCAGAGTCCTTGGGCAGACAGTTTTGCTCTCTTTGCCCCTGTGTGCAGCCTATCCCTGTCCCCTGCTGGCTGGCTGCCATCCAAAGCTGGCTGGCAATTGACTCACTTCCTCCCTCATTACCCTAAAGCTCACTGGAGCGGTACCGCACTAATGTCGTGGCTGCCTTTGCAAAAGTTGAAAAGGGTGCCATGTGGTGCCACTCCAATAAGCTTTTAGGAAATCCAGAAATCTGGAATCAGCATGGTGAGTTATGGATTACTCTGTAATTGCCATTTACGGGCAGTTGCAGATTAATCCATATCTGTAAAGCCCATCCCTATCTCTTTCTAAATTTTCAGTTCAGCTATTTTATTTCGGTATTTTGGCTCTGTCATTTCACTTAATTAGCATGTTGGTGACCATTGAATTTGTGGACAATGATCAGTTAACTAGTGGTATCCATTCATTATTTGAGAGTTTGACCAATTAACGCATTAGCTACATTACTGCTTTGTGCCATTTACTGTTTTACCATATTGCCATTTTCCATCCATTCCATGGTTACTGGCTAGTTCTATTTGCCCGTAATTCCTTTCCTGTACCCAACAACCCCCGGGTTCAAGTTTACCTGAGCTTCCCTCCTGGTTCAAGTCTGCCGGATGCAGCTTTGCTATTGGTCTGGAAGTAAAACCAGAAATGACAGAATGCAGAAAAGTAGTACGTCAGTTATTTGGCAACAATAAAATGGTATTCACAGGTATTTAAGGTAATCAGCTAACCACTGTGGTAAGTGACTAGTAATCAGTTAACTAATTTCAGGGGTCAACACCTCCCTGTGGGAGGGCAGAGTGTCGGGCTGCCTCAAGGAGGCGGTGGTGCGGCCTCTGCTCAAGAAACCATCGCTTGACGCTGACTCCCCTGCCAGCTATCGGCCTGTCTGTAACCTTCCCTTTTTAGGGAAGGTTATTGAATGGGTAGTGGCTCAGCACCTCCAGGGGCATCTTGACCGCATTGGTTATCTTGCTCCTTTTCAGTCTGGCTTTTGTCCGGGTCATGGCACTGAGACAGCACTTGTGGCTTTGGTGAATGATCTCCACCATGAAAAGGATCAGGGTCAATCGACCCTACTGGTCCTGTTAGATCTTTCAGCAACATTTGATACCGTTGACCATGAGATGTTGGTGACGTATCTGCGGGACAGTGCAGGCCCAGGTGGGATTGTTCTTTAATGGTTCCATTCATTCCTGACCGGGAGAACTCAGTGGGTGGTACTCAGTGACTGTTTTTCATCTTACCGAGACATCCCATGTGGGGTTCCGCAGGGTTCTGTTTTGTCCCCTCTCCTGTTCAATGTTCAATGCAGCCGCTCGGCGAGGTGATCAGAGGGTTCGGGGTGAGGTGTTATCAGTTTGCTGATGACACCCAACTGTATCTCTCCTTTTCAACCGACCCAGACCCGTGTGTCTTGGTGCTTACCCGGTGTTTGGCAGCTGTGGGGGACTGGATGGTGGCTAACCGACTGCCACTGAATCCTGACAAGATGGAGGTGATGTTAGTGAGTAAGTCAGTGGAAGTGACAGCTCCTTTCATTAATCAGATCTGTCCTCCACTGACTTCCCAGGTACGGAACCTGGGGGTGCTCCTCAATGCGCAGCTCCGTCTGGATCACCAGGTGGAGGCTGTGGTGAGGAGTGCCTTCCACCAGTTACATCTGGTGCGGTGGCTTCGGCCACTGGATTTTGTTCCTGACCTGTCCACGCCACGATCATCCATGCTTTTATTACATCTCGGTTAGACTACTGTAACGTGCTCTATGTGGGGCTACCTATGGTGATGGCTTGGAAGCTGCAGCTGGTGCAGAATGTGACGGCCAAGCTCTTGGTGTGACTGGGCCGCTGGAAGCACATTACACTAGTGCTCCGATCTCTGCACTGACTACCAATAGACTTCTGGGCTCAATTCAAAGTGTTGGTTTTGACCTATAAATCCTTACATGGCCTGGGCCCTGCCTATCTGCGAGATCGCCTCACTTCCCGGGTTCTAGACCGGCCCCTGCTGTCATCCAGGAGCACCATGTTGGAAGTCCCCCGGGTTTCCCAGGGGGCCACACAGGATAGGGTGTTCTTGGTGGCCATGCCGCACCTTTGGAATTCCTCCCAGTGGGAGCCCATCTGGCCCCGGACCTCCCAGCCTTTCGTAGGAATTGTAAGACCTGGCTGTTCCATCAGGTGTTTGGTGAGGGAGAGGGGTACGGGTGGTTAGGCGGTGGGGAGATTGGTGAGGGTGGTAGTGGGTCTACTCCTCTTTTTTATTAGTGTTGTTATTATTTTATGATGATGTTTTAACTCTGTTCTAATATTTTATATTTTTTATTGATGTGGTTAGCCGCTCCGGGATGCCAAGGCAGGAGGGGCAGGGTACAAAACTCTTAAAATAAATAAATAAAATAAATAAACTGAATTAAATCCATTTAATTAAGTAATTGATTAATTAAAATTTAATTAATTTAATTAAAATTTATTAATGTCATTAATTAAATTCAGCTATTAAGTCATTTCAGTTCAGTCAAAATTAAGCATCCTTTTCAGCTCTGCTGAATAACTGAATCAAAATTTAAAAAAGTAACCAAAACAGAATACCTGAGTAAGTATATATGTGAATACCTGTTGTGGATATTATTTGGATAGCTATCTGTAAACACAAATAGTTTCCACTGTTCATTTCAACTCTAGTCTTGATCAACTTGATTATACCTTAACAAAAAGAATCCAATATTCAGGGTGTGAATTGTATGACACCAGTTACATGAATAATGAGCATTGGTATTCAACTGGCAGAAAGAACATAGGAAGTACCATATTGGGTCAGACCAATGGTCCATCTAGCCCAGCATCTCACTTCCAACAGTGGCCAGCTTTGGTTGTGTCAGATGAGGGGACAAATAGGTTCTAAATGGAGTGACCTATTTGGTCCCAGAAGGCTAGGAGAAGCCATAGTTGTTGAGGAAAGATATGAACCCTTCTCAGGTGTTGTCTGCCAAAGCAGTGTCATTCAACTGAATTATCTGGGGAGGTTTAAACACCAGTATACAAACCATCCCTTCAATTAACTGCCATGACTTTGCTACTGTTTGTCAACAGTTGACAAGAAAATAAGGTCATAAAAAAATCAAATTACCTGAGCAAGTGTTTCCTGATCAGTAGGCTGCATCCAACCTTGCTATATTCTAAGACTGTTTTTAAACAGACCGCCGGTGGGGGGGGTGTGCAGCGCGTGGAGTGCCACTGTGGGTGTGTGTGTGTGGGCGGGGAGGGATCAGACGAGTGCACACCCACCTCCACACACGGAGCAACCTGCCTTTTCGCCAGTTGCTCCATGCATGGGAGGGGGTGGGTGGGTTGGAGATGGGTGGAAGTGTGTGGGTCGTGGAAGAGTGTACCCGATGCTCCCACTCATGTCCACTGGGTAGACACAAGTGGTACTGTCTCGTTTAAAAATGGCCTTATATTTAGTAGCCAACCAACTCTAGCTGCAACCGCTTAAGACTGCTGGGATGTGTGGGGCAGGGTTGCACAGGTTGCTGTACTGGCCTATCCCTTGTTCTGTCACTGCCACCATTTGCTGCCTCTGCTGTTTCTCTCCTTCTTGTTCTTCTTGACTTCATTCTCTTCAATATGATCCAGCAAGGAGGAGCGGAAAGACCACGGCAGTTTGCTCACTGCTCTCCCATAAATAAGTCAATAATATTTATTTAAGATTAATAATACACTAGGCAGTCATCCACCAAGGCGTTGTGCGGGGTCTGAAGCAGGAATGATGCCCCCTGCCATGACATCTGTCATCACCCCAAAGGGCGCTTATAAACAAGCCCTCTCCCAAGCAGGAGAGGGCTCAACCCCACGTCTAAACCCCGCATTACTCTCCGCGACATGTCTGATGTTTAAAAGAGCATCAGACGTGTCCCAGAGAGTAACTGTGCATGCTCATCCTTGCGGAGTGTCTCTGCACATGCGCTCCCTGCCCGCATGACCCGGAAGTGTGGGTTAAAGCCGGCACACCGGCGATCCACGTCTAAGGGGGAAGGATTGCCGGGCCGGCCAGACGCGGAAAAGACGCTGCTGCCGAGCGCGTCAGACATTTAAACGGACTAAAATAATGGCGGCTGTAAAAGGGATCAGCTGCCATTTTCGTCTCGTTTATAAACGCGCTAAGGTGAGCTGAGAGTGACCATTGCACAATCTGTTTGTTGAAGGCACACACAGAAAGGCATTTTCAGTGGCTGCTCCGCCACAGCTTTGGAACTCTTTTCTGCTAGATCTCAGTGCTGGGGAACATTAGGCCCAGGAGCCAAATACAGCTCACTGATAATTTTTATGTGGCCCCTTTCCAATTCCTAAAGCACTGAAAGACTGAGTTCAGGGGAACGGAGCAGAGATGATGGGCACGCACACAAGAACAGGATCCATAGCACAGATCCATGATCTGAACTCTCCTCATTCTAAGCACACTCCTTAAGCAAACCTCTGCCCCCAACTTCTATGAGGCCCTCATAGCTTGTACTAGTTTTCAAAGTGGCCCCTGAGAAAAAAAGAGTTTCCCCACCCCTTACCTAGAGGTTCAACAAAGCCCAAACATCATAGAAAAAAATGCAAAACTTTATTTGATTATGTGTTCGGCAGGCAGGGATAGGTTTTTATGCAAGCTTGTAAGGATTTTTAATCTTACATTCTTTTTTATTTCCGTTACATTTTTAATGTTATTTTTGTTGAATAGTTGTTTTTTTTATAATGCAACAACCTTCCGTGATCCCTCACAATAGGTGAGCTATAAATTTAAACAAATAAAGGGGCATGGGTTGCTCCTCCCCACCAGTTATTTACTGCAGAGAAGCAGAATATGGACAATGTGTTGCAAAATCCGTATTCTCTCAACAATAATCTTTGCCACCCCTTCACTCCCCTGAACGTATTATTCTAGCTTCACACTTGATCAGTGGCGGCTGGTGGGTTTCGAGGTTGGTGGGGCAGTAAGGCCGGCCTGCCGGCGGCAAAGCCGGCGGCGGGCCGGCGCAACCTTATTCCTGGCAGAGTTCTAGGGTGGGGCTTGTCCATTGTAGGCCAAGCTTGTACTACCTAGGGCAGGTGTCTGCAAAATTATTCCAAAACCTGATCAAATATTTAACATATACAAAACCTCAGGGCCA
>QEPC01006398.1:640216-671839 GCA_003113815.1 Sphenodon punctatus
GGCCCCTCATACCTTAGGGACCGCCTCGCCTTTCGCGCTCCAGGGCGGCTCCTGCGGTCTGCCGGGGGTGCCCTCTTGGAGGTCCCCCGTGTTAAACGGGGGGCCACGATGGAGAGGGCATTCTCGGTAGTGGGGCCGCGGCTGTGGAACTCCCTTCCGGAGGAAGCTCGCCTGGCCCCAAGCCTTCTAACATTTCGGCGGAACTGTAAGACCTGGCTGTTTGCCCAGGCCTTTGGGGGAGGGTAGGGAGGTTTTTTTTAATCCCCTACCCATTTGTTTTGTCTAGCCCTGTTAATATTTATATTGAATATTTGATTGTTTTTAATCTGAATTTTAATGTATTTTATTGTTTTAATTGTCTTATGTTGTGAGCCGCCCCGGGCTGCGTTGCAGGAGGGGCAGGATATAAATTTGTTTAAATAAAATAAAATAAATTTAAAAACTCCACTCTTTTGCTGAGGTAAGTATCTCCCCTTTTCCCTCACTTTTAAACCCCATGTTCATGGGAACACAGGGGAGATTAAAGCAATCTAGGGAGATACTCATCTGCAAAAATTGTTCATAAGAACAGGTTTTTACACGTGCACAATGCAGCTGGAAGATGAGTCATTTATTTCTTTAATAGTTACTAGAATCATTTATGAGACCTCTTTCAATCTGAAGGCATTCCATTCTACAATCTACTGTTCTGTTCTGTTTCCCAAACACCAGTATATAAATCATGTCTTCAATTAACTACAGTGACTCTGACTGTCGGCAAACAACAGCAAGAAGCAAATGAGATAACAAAATAATCAAATTAGCACAAACGAGAGTTGTCCTATTTATGGACTGCATCTGGCCTCACTTCACAACTCACTCCAGCGGCAACTGTTCCACTGGTCTGGGCCTGTATGGCACTTTTTATGTTCTTAGGTACTCCACACAGTCTGGGCATTGAATGAGGCAAGGAGGTGTATTTGGAAAGGACAAATTTGCTGTTAAAAGCGAAAGGGAACTAGAATCTGAAAGGCAATATAGACTGGCCAGAATGTATCTATCTACATAGTGCTACCAGGATGGTAACCTCCATTAATTATTATTGTTATTGTTATTGTTATTGTTGTTATTATTATTATTATTATTATTATTACTTTCAATATTGGGTAAGGCCACACAAGATGTTTTATTTATTTATTTATTTATTTATTGCTCTGCCCCTCCTGCCAAAGGCAGCCCGGGGCGGCTTACAAAAATAAAAATATATATAAAATTCATATAGCATCCTGCAGACAACAAAACAGCAAAATAGAACAGTAAATAAATAAATAAATAAATAAAAGGTCAAATAAATGTTAACCCACATTGGGTGACCTTACCAACCCAAAATGTGGTGGCTGTGTTCGCCCTGCCCAGGGCAGGTGGGGGATCCAGCCGGTCCTATCTCATATGGCTTTACCTTTCTATGCGCCCTTCTCCAACCAAGGACTCAGGGTGGCTTACAATCGTTAAAAACACAATGAAACATTGAGCAAGCCCAGCTCCAAATCATCTCACATTCAGCCTCCAGAAATAAACATCAGAAATAAAGATCCCACCCTCCAACCAGCTCCACATTTCTGCCCCCCCCCCCCCCCCCCCCTTCCCAATGCCATATTCCTCATAAACCCCTGCCTCTCATTCCTTGCTTCCCCCTCACAGGGGAGCCAAGACATCAACAATGCCCTTCCCCACCATGCCCATACCCCACCTCTCACAAGGGAGTGTGAAATAGGCCCCACCTTTCCCCCATGCCTGCACACACACCATCACAGGGGGGTCATGACATAAGTCCCAAACTCTCCCCATACCCCCCTCTTCACAGAGGGGTGTGTATGGCATTAGACCCACCCTCCAATCGAGGGGTCATGGCGCACTCACCTTCCAACAGTACCCACCAAATTTCATTCCCCGCTCCTGAAATATTAAAATTGCAAACATAGGCGAAGAAAGGGAAAGAAGAAGCTTCCAACTGCTGGGAATCCCTGTGTCAGAATATACAAAGTCCACCCTCATGTCCTGCCTGCTCCCGAACAGCTTCCAAACAGACAGTGACTTTAATCAGTGCCCTTCCACAGCTCCTTGCAACTTCTGTGGCCCTCTCCAGGGCAGGACTTAGGGGCAGGGAACAGCAGCGCAGCAGATTTTGGGGTGGGGGGGTTAGGGGACTTCTGTTCTCATCCCACGCCTGCCCGGCTACGGCACCCCTCCTCCCACCGCCGCAATCTCGCTGCCTCACCTGCACTGCCCATAGCCTGGAGGCGGGACCCTCTTCCATCTCCACCTGGAGAAACCCTGTTCCACCCCTGAGCCTCCTGCAAACATGCTCTGTGGTGGTGAGGGAACAGAGGAAAAGACTCTGCTTCTGTGCTGGGCCATTGTCTCTCTCCCTGCCTGCGCGTGCACCGGAGCTCCAGGGTGGGAGCCTGAGTTGCAGCCTGAGTTGCTTAGGGGCACTAAAATCCCAGGTCCGGCCCTGGCCCTCTTGTACCTGCAGCAAATAAGGGGCCGTGGGCTCATTCTATGTGTCTTACCCATTCAGGGAAGCATGGAATCCTGCTCTCCAAGATAGGGAGCTTGGAGAGGGATGAGTTATAGCAGAGTAAAGAACATTTTGAAGCAGATGAAGAGCAGCCGTGCAGGGGCTTGGAAAGGGAAGTCTTTGCTCCAGGCCAGCTACCCTGACTACATTCTGCTCCTCAAGAGCTGTCTGTGAAGGCGGGAATGTACAGGAAACCTTTCCCAGGATGGAGGGGGGAACGATGGGTGTCTCTTCTCCAGGGATAGAAATGCACCACCCTGTAGTCCTAAAGAGGCAGGAGCATCAGTCTAAGCGTGAACTGTGCACCTCTGCCTTACCTAAGAAGGAGCAGGGAAATGCTGCTGAAGTAGAGACTGGAGGGGAGGAAATTATTCAGAGTGTCCAGGATCAAGCCGCTGCACTTAGTAAACTGAATCCTCAAGAGTTTTGTGTGGGGAGGTCTGAGGGGACACTTGGGGGTTCTCACACCCATGTCACAAAGACAGACTCCCAAGAAGGAGAAATACATGATTATACAGACCCAGGGGATCCTGGAGGTACAAACAGAACTTGGGGACAGGGCACAAGAAAGGCTGCTGACAATAGCCCCTTCACAGAAGCAGTTTCTGGCTGTGTGATTGATTTGAATGCAAAGACATCCACACACAGCATCACAGCCATAGGGGAAATACAAATGCCAAAGGACAACTGTCTACCCACTGGGAATTACAGCATTTCTCCTGGTAAAAAGTGTTTTCAAATGCAGAGTTACACAGACAACAGGAGGGGTGATCAGTAATGTGAAAGGTACCACACTTACTCCACACTCCCTCTTTTGTCTCCTAATAATACTTCTGATCTACAGTCTGGATAGCCCAGGTAAATCAGACAAAGAAGTTATGACATGGGGAACAGACATACAGCCAATAAGAAACAGGCTGCCAGATAATCTGGAAACATGGTCAAAGTTTGTAACTGGGGAACAAAGGGTGTTAACGTGGCGTTCCCACCCATTCGTCACAGTCTTATGCAAACACCTACTGATGTACCTTGAAGGGTATGGGTCACAGGAACACTCCACTATGACATGGTGGAAAACACGTGAACATGATAGCCCCACAGGGCTGACAGAGGGTTTGGAAAACCAAAGGTCTAACTTTAATAGGATTCAAACACATGGAAATGAGGTAGGGGGGTTGCATATCCCTACACACACCGGTAGGACACACCAGTCTAAGCATGTTACGGGACTCTGTCGTGCCCACTGCACATGCTATCTTACAGGGGGGCTGTCACGGAGAAACATAGGGTCACACACGTGTGATACTGGCCTACATGTAGACTACAAGCCTAGTAAATATGTAAAGCAAAAGGTGCAACATGTATGTAATGTTACAATTGAGAACTGTAAAACCCAAATCAGGACTGTGACACTGACGAAACTCCAGGAAATGCAAAGAGATAAAAAGAATGTGTATTGGGAACCCTGGCCAGACAGAACCCTGTGGAGATGCAAATCGACCTTCAGGTTTGCCTGGGTTGCCTACGTGACAGACCTCAGGTTTCTCCAAGGCGGGAACGAGAAACAAAGAGACCATGAAAGGTACTTAAGCGAGGGCCATTAAGCCATCTTCTCTCTCGCTTGGTCAGAGCCATCTTGAGCACTCTCATCTGCATCCTGGATCCTGCCAGCCAGCAAGGCTGGAAACTATGGACTGAGACCAGGACTTTGCTTTCTAGCAACTCTAAGACTGAAGACCCAGTCGCTTACATCAAGGACTGAGAAGAACTTATGGACCTTTGTAGGGTAAGATGCTTATTTAGGAACTCAACCAGTATAGGTTAGGAATGCGTTATATTTACCTTTGATTTCTAGTAACCACTCTGTATCAACAATCTTGCTTATGTAATCAATAAACTGACTTCTTATCTTTATGAAGAAGTGTCTGTGTCTACATTGGAACACAAGTGAGCAACAAGAGTTCTCAAGCTCTTGCAAACCCAGAGATTAAAGAGTCTGTAATGGGAAGGATCGGGCCCTTGGGTGACAAAGGGATTGTCCCTGTGGCAGGCTTGAATCGGCCAGAGAGAAAAACTGATTCAAGTGGGCTGCACGTGACGGAAACTGAGTCACTCGAACCCGATAAAGTGGGGGTGCGGACCTCCAACCCATGACACTCATACTGGGACATGTCCATTTCAAAGGCCAGCCCAGCACACTTCCCCCTCCCCCATGGTCTGTGGCAGGGCAAGTGTGTAGCAGCTGCCGCAGTAGCTACACTGGGAGCTACCCAATAGAATCCCTCCCCACGCCCTCCACCTGAGCGGCTACTCCACAGCTGTGCCACTCGGCAGCCACGGACACCCCCGCCATGCTCGTATAAAAACACCCACTGATAAGGGTGTTCTTTTCTCTCTGCCCCATGCAAGCACATTACACACAGCACACTTCCCCTGTGCACACATACAAGCCCAGTAGATTTGCTGAGCTCATTCAAGCTACATTGCACCCTAAGGGAAACTGATGTTGTGTGTTCCCTTGCCTGCTGGAGGCAGAAGGGGTGACCTTGTGATGCGGATGTGGTGTCCCATCACTCCCAGTGGGAAGGGGATGTGTGGGCACAAGGGTTGGATGGGTTGTGCCAAACTCCCTTATTCCTTTTAAAAGAGATACAAAGTGGTTCGAAGGATCTCTTTTACTGGACCAACTGTTGTGGGTGGAAATAAGCAAGCTTTCAGGCCACACAGCTTGGCCCAAAAGCTTGCTTATTTCCACCAACAACAGTTGGTCCAATAAAAAATATAATATGAACCATTTTGTCTCCTTCCTTTTAAAACTTCATTGATAGCAACAGGGGGAACCTTTTACCTCCCACAGACCACTCTGAAAATTAGTGCAGGCTCCCTGGGGGCAAGCGAGGGCACTCATGGAAGAATGTGCTCAGGGTGGGGGAAAGAAGGATCCAGGGGGCCAAGGCTCCATTCCCTACCTTTGAGCACATGTGTTCTGCTCTCTGCTCCCTTCCCTAAGGCCACTTTTAGACGTGTGCGGCGAACACGCTGCATAAAATCATGCTGCATGTAAATATGCCGCGTGGGGGATTTAGACATGACATTTCATGCATTAAAGCCAGTTGCGCATTCTTTAAAAGCCATGAATTAAATACCTTGACATCAAGGTATTTAATTTGTGGCTTTAAAGGAACGCACGACCAGCTTTAACACACAAAATGCCACGTCTAAATCCCACAGGCAGCATACTTACATGCAGCATGATTTTATGCAGCGTGTTCGCGCTGTGCACGTCTAAAAGCGGCCTAAGTTCACTCTTTTAGTGCTTCACAGTAGGGACTGGATCCACACAGTCCAGATCCAGGCATTGGAAAGAGGCCAGCTGGGGAAAAAAAAACTGGCGCAGAATGGATTTGGGCAGGAGCTTTCCCATCCCTGGCTCAGAGAATACACTATTCATTTCAGATGTGCAGCTCAAGTAATTTGATGGAATGAAATCAGTTCAAGGAAGCAAGGATGATTCATAGAGCTCCTGTAACACAGAACTTTCAGCGATGTTACTAAACACACAGAGAGAGGAACAATGGGAGGGTAGATCCAAGCTGACACTTTTCATTCGCGTGGATGATCAGGAGGAAGACGCTGCAATGCAGAAATCTCTGAATAGTCAAAATAAATGGGGTGGGATTTGGCAACCCCGCTGGAGAATTCACTTACTTGGGGAGGATGGGCTCTAGTGTGGTAGGTTATTTCCTGGTATCCCCATCTTCCCTTCCATATATAGTGGACTTCCATGTTGGGTTAGGTGCGGTCAGCGACCAGCTCCCTTAGTCCTCTCATTGGCAGCTCTTCCCCCTTCTTTTAGTGGGCCTGATAATACCAGAATCGACATTTCTAATCTAATGATCCACAAGGCACCTAAGTGGAATGAATCTTTATCCATTAATCTTTCAAACTACTTGGCTCTACCAAGGGGCCCGAGATGGTGGAGTTCTACAACCATCTTAGCATCTACCTGTCCCAGTGTATCCAACTCCCGCCAAGGATCCCCCGCCTCCTTATCTAGGTAGGAACAAGGTGTGGTATAACAGAGAGTGTCAGTTGGCCAAAGCCACCCTGACTACACTATATCTGCAGTATAAGAGGGGAAATTTAGCCACCTTGCCCCCCACTTATTTTACCCTCAGGGCAGAGTATAGGGGACTGGTTAGAGATAAAAAGAGGCTCTATTCTGAACCCCGGTGGACTAGCCTTCTGAAAGCAGTGGAGTGTAATGACTCCAAGAAATGCTGGTGTCTAGTAAATTCCTCACTTAATCGGGAATTAAGGATCCCGACATTTCCAATCTTTCCTCACACCTGGACTGACCACTTTAGTCAGTTGTATAACCCTGATTTGGAGGTGCACCAGCCAGCTGATTTAGGCTGTTCCATCGAGGGTTCACCTGAGTGGCCTCCCGTGCAGGAAAATGAGGTAGAGGCATTGATCGATTCCTTTAAGAACTCTAAGGTCCCGGGCATGGACTGTATTCAAATAGAGTTTATTAAAACATAGAGAGATTGGTGGTTACCTTTGTTGGCTGCTCTATTCACAGCAATTAATATCTCTGGGGCCATCCCAGAGGGTTGGGGCAGGGCAATTGTTATACCTATTTACAAAAAGGGCCCAACCCAAGACCCAGGCAACTATAGACCCATTAGCTTGTGGAGTGTGGTGGGGAAGGTGTATGCCAAACTTTTGTTAAATAGGCTCACCTTATGGTTGGTGGAATCTAAATCCATTGCCCCAGAACAGGTGGGTTTTCAGGAGGTGCGCTCCACTTTAGAACACTGTGCATTATTAGACCACCTTATACGTAAATACAGAGCCTGGAATGGCTCGGTTTACGTTGCCTTCTTGGACTTGAAGGCAGCATTTGATTCCATCAATTGAACCATCTTATGGGACAAACTGTGTAGGTCAACAATAGACAGGAGATTACTTGACTTGATCCACTCGCTTATCAGTTAAAGTGGACCACATAGGACATCTTACAGCTCCCATCCCCAGGACTTGTCCCAGGCTTGCTGTGAGGAGTTTGTCACCTACTTCACAGACAAAATCGCTTGGATTCAGCGCGACTTTGACGCTGGATTATGGGCAGTAGGTGGAGAGCGCGAGGTGATGGAGGCCCCATCTGGTCCATCCTTGTGGGGGGAGTTTCAGGAAATGACACCAGTCGATGCAGTGGATGTCTTGGGGTCTGTGAGAGTCATCTGTTGTGAACCTGATCCATGCCCATCCTGGCTGGTGAAAGCCTCCAGGGAGACATTGGGGGCGGTGCTGGCGCGGGTGGTCAATGCGTCCTTGCAGCAGGGGAGGTTGTCGCCTAGCCTCAAGGATGCTGTGGTGCGGCCCTTGCTGAAGAAACCATTGTTGGACGTGGACGTGCTCGGCAGCTATCGACCTGTCTCTAACCTTCCCTTTTTAGGGAATGTTATTGTGCGGGCGGTGGCGATCCAGCTCCAGTCACATCTCGATGGCATTGGTTTCCTGGACCCTTTTCAATTTGGGCTCTGCCCCGGCTATGGCACCGAGACGGCGTTGGTGGCCTTGGTCGATGATCTCCACTGGGAGATGGATGCAGGATGTTCAGCATTTCTCATCCTGCTAGATCTCTCGGCTGCTTTTAATATTGTGGACCATGGGCTGCTGTTGAGACGGCTGCATGACCTGGAGGGTCTGGACAGAACTGTTCTTGATTGGTTCCGCTCATTCCTCTCAGGGAGAAGCCAGCGGGTAGCGTTGGGAGCTGAAACATCTTGCCCCCGCGCTTTATCCTGCGGCGTTCCTCAGGGTTCCATTCTGTCTCCATTGTTATTTCATGTATATATGCAGCCCTTGGGGGAGGTTGTGAGAGGGTTCGGGGTGTGATGTCACCAATATGCTGATGATACTCAGCTGTACCTCTCTTTTTCAACTGACCCAGATCCTACTGTCTCAGTGCTATCCCAGTGTCTGGAGGCTGTGATGGAATGGATGTGGCAGAGCAGACTGAAACTCAACCCCGATAAGACGGAAGTGATGTTGGTGGGGAGAGCAAGGGAGGTGTCAGCCCCCCTGATTGGGGGGGGTTCACCCTCCTATAGCTCAGCAGGTTCGGAGTCTGGGACTGTTATTGAATGCAGACCTCCACCTGGAGTAGCAGGTGGAGGTAGTGGTGCAGGCCACCTTCTGCCAGTTATATCTGGTGCGGAGGCTGTGTCTGTACGTCTCCAGCCCGGACCTGGCCTCCCTCATCCATGCCTTTGTCACCTCGAGGCTGGACTACTGCAATGCGCTCTACATGGGACTGCCCTTGTTTCTGGTTTGGAGGCTGCAGCTAGTGCAGAATGCGGCGGCCTGGCTCCTTTTGGGGACAGGCTGTCGGGAACACATAGCTCCTGGGCTCCGGACTCTGCACTGGCTGCCAATAGCGAGCCGAGCCAGGTTCAAGGTTTTGGTATTGATCTACAAGGCCCTTCACGGTCTGGGCCCTTCGTACCTCAGGGACCGCCTCGCCATCTGCGCCCCGGAACAGTTCCTTCAGTCTGCTGGGGGTGCCTTCTTGGAGGTCCCCCATGTTAAGCAGGGGGCCACAATGGAGAGGGCATTCTCGGTGGCCAAGCCGCACCTTTGGAATGCCCTCCCGAAGGAAGCTTGCCTGGCCCCAAGCCTTTTAATATTCTGGCGAATTTGCAAAACCTGGCTATTCACCCAGACCTTTGGGGAGGGTGGGAGGGTGGGTTAGGGGTTTTTATTCCCTCCAACCTTATTTATTTATTGTATTACTTTTATGCTCCCTAGCCATGCTTTAATTGTTAATTTTATGAGTGTTTTAAAAATGTTTTATAATTGTGTTTTTATTTTCGATATTTTTAGCCACCCCGAGCTGTTTCAGGAGGGGCGGGGTATAAATGCGAATAAATTCATTCATTAAATAAATAAATAAATAAATATCAGAGTCCCGGTGAGTCAGACACCGGGGTCCCCACCCCCATTTCCATCTGTGCCCCCCGTGGGCCCTGACACACTCAGGGCAGACTGAGCAGTCTGTGTTGTCCTTCCTCTCTTCGTGAATAAGAAAAGGACTTAAGGAAACTATTGGGTGGATTATATGTCAGTTTGGAGCTTGGTAATATCTTGTAAAGAGAGATGCTTTCTTTCCCTTTAGGGCAACTAACAAACAAGGGTTGGATGTTTATGATTTGATAAAGAGAAACTTAAAGGTTTCCCTTAAACATAGGCTTTCAACCAGATTATCTGGAAACAGGAGGCGCTCTGCACTTAGCAAGTGCTGTTCAGTGCTAGCTGACATAAACCTCAGGGAACATTTGCAGATAGTTCATTCAACAATTCATTCTTTTCCCCCTAATACTGTGTTCAAGAAAAGTTAAACATTGTCTATGTCCTAATAAACTAACGAGAAATCCAAATGCCTCTCCTTTCAGGATAAATTCAATTTGCCATTTTCCTCAAAGAAACGTTTTTTACATCAAGGCAATCTCAGGGAAAAGGTTTAGTCGTTAAGTCCTGAATATACAGCCTTAGATAGGGTTCTGGAGATTATGAGGTTTTAAACGCGGACTTTTCCCAAGTGGAGCAAGCTGCACCAGAGCTCCAAAGAGTCTCCAAAGCAAGAAAGTATGAAGCTGGTGAAGGGGGATGGGGTGGGGGGGGAATGCAGATATTTTTCTGAACTCTTACTTCATGTCGTGTCCAAATCCACCAAGACAGCAATCTACCTGTAAACAAGGGTGAGGAACCCCCAGGTTGTGGGCCTATGACAGAGGGTTTATTATTTATTTGATAAATTATGGCTATGATTACCAGAAACTTTTATCTATGTAGAAAATAATGTTCTGTGTAAGAGTAGCTTTGGGATGGCAGTACTCTCTGACACCCAGGTGCCCTAACTTCGAGGGGCAGCCAGGTGTCCTTAACTAGAGAAGGCTAGAGCACCACGCCCTCTGTGTTACACTCGTACAGAGACCTGGCCTTTGGCTAGTGTAGGCAGGACAACTGTCCCAGGTTCTGCAGGAAAAAGAATCCTGCAAAATATCTTGGGGAGGGGAGCATGTCCTGGGACAGGCAGAGGCCAGATTGAGTCCTCCATGCAACAGGCAGCTGTAGCAGCATTATGCTCTCTCATCCCTCCCAGAAGTGACGCTCCAGCCAGAGTCATAGGCACCATGGTGCAGCAGGACTATGGGAAAGCGGGAGGACCAACACTACCCCCATTGCTAAAGAAGGGCCTTGCCATGCTGTATCACTACAGCTGCTGGTTGTCTGGGACCCTGCCCTTCCCATCCCACCCCAGGTCTTGCCCTCTGTAGGGTCATCCCTTCCTGCAGATCCCAATTTGCAAAGACATTGGGTATTTTCAGATGTGATGAGCCTTTCAGCCCGCCACGCTGAACCCTGGACCAGGATCTGTCTTGGATTCCGGTCCATGATCAGACCGGCCATCCATCAGACGTGCCGGCCTGATCACTGTGGGGAATCTTGGCGGGGGCAGGGCTGAGTGGCGTGACGTGCAGCTGCTTGGCCCCACCCCACCCCCACGCTCCCTCGTCCGCCTGCCCATGGGGAGACAAAAGGGCAGGCGCAGCAGCCAATTAGGCCACTGCACCCGATCCCTCCCCGTAGTCGGGGCCAAGATTCGGGATGGGCCAAAGGTAACAGACATTGCTTTTGGCCCATCCTGGATCATGGTCACCTTGATCCCAGCCGAGTGTTCACTGTGGTGAACATCTGGCCGGGAGCAAATAGATGTGTACGGGATCGCTGCCACCACACCGGATGCACTCTGATTCAGTGTGGTGAGCAGCGTTCCCGTCATGGCTGAAAATACCCATTGACCAATCATGTGTGGTGTTGGCTTAATCATTGTGAAACACCAAGTACAATGACAGAGGAATGATTTGACTCAGAATGATATTGTACAAGCTTTGAAGGAAAGTTGTATCCCTCGTATATTGGTTACAAAATATTACAGAAGAATGTCTGGGGCAAAGTCAACAATGCAAATAAGTATTAGAGCAGAAACAAGATGTTTATTTGCATCATTGGCTTTTTCTGCCCCAGACAACTCCAGGGAGGAAGTCATGGCAAGGCAGCAGCAGCAGCCACCCTAGGGGTATGGTGACGACGGGGGGTGAGGGGGAGTAGTGGGGGCCTAGTGGCAGCAACTGCAACTTTTGAAGCCATGGTGAACTTTGGGACTTTTGTGCAAATGCTGGTGGCCAAGTGGATGCTGCCTGCGCATGTGTCCAGGGGCACTGCCAAACTCCCGCGCTGTTGCCAGACTTAGGGCCATTGCTGCCTTGCTGCATCCTACGCCCTCCCTCCAGTAAGTGAACCCTGCGCTGAAACAGATACTCATTTGGGTATTGTGCAGGCACATTGCAGTGCCTGAACCAGCCTTGGTGCTTTGAGGACTGTAGTTTTGACAGGTATACCTGTTTCTGCAGATATCTGTTGGAGCTCCAGTCAGCACAAGAAGGCTAAACTATCATGCAGCTAAGTTCATGAATCAAAAGATATTGACTCGGCAGTTTGTGGAATTAATATGCTACTCTAGTGCCTACTGAGGTGAGAACAAGGCTTTGTCCCCGCATCCCAGAAGAAGACGCTCACACAGGTGTTGGAATTTGAAGGCCGCACTCTTTATTCAATCCAAGCTAATTCAGGTATTGTCTGGGGAGGAGGACCTTCCCATCCCGGGTCCAGCAAACAGTTAACAATCTAACTAACAACTGAGGGCAGCCTGATATGATCTCATGCACGCCCTTGAACATCCACTTGCTAAGTCACCTTCCCCTGTGGCTACACAGCCCCCTTTCTTGGGGTATTGATATGTTCTGGTGACCTGAAACAGGCAGAGAGGGGCCTATCGGGACTGCCCCAGTCCCTGTCTGCTAAATTCACCCCTCCCCTCTGGACTTCTGGCTTCCTTGTATAGCTCCTTCCTCATGAGTAGTCAGCAGCCCCATCTCAAAAGGAGATGCCTCCAATATAGATCCATTAAATTTAACTAAACTCAACAACAACTAGCTGAACCCCTGTCACAATGAACTGCAAGCTCCTGAAGCAATTTCAGCTCAGTCCTACCTAGCTAGGTTTCCCAGTGGGATCTCCCTGCCTCTTTGTCTGCCCAGTACACTATACTGTGCCCCACTATCCATACCAGCTTACGTCGCCTCGTGGTTGCCAGACCTGGAACACAGAAAGAACAACTATTAACCGTTTGCATTAACATGACTCTACTGAATGTCATGGCTGGCCTCACTGTGGGGCGGCTCAGGGCGGCTGCCACTCCTGGGGGGGCCTGGTGCTCCCAGGCTCCAGCTCCTGGCCACTGTCAGTCTCAGAGACTGACCTATTGAATAGGTCAATAGGTAGGCAGGGGAAAGGAAGGAGGAGACAAGGAAAGTAACAAGGGGACCTCTCAGCCACTCTCTGATACCAGGGAGACAGAGTGCTCACCATAAGTACCAGACAAGCTGGTCTAAGAAATAAGATGGCTCATCATCAAGGTCAAGGGATGGGAAACCAGAGGCAGGGAGTGAGGGACCAGGGGTGAGGGAGTAGGGGCCAGAGGCAAGGGGGCAAGGAGCCAGAGGTGAGGGGATAAGGGACCAGAGGCGAGGGGGAGCACTAGGGGAATCAAGGCTGAGGGAACAAGGGGTACAACAGAGAACTGGGGGAGAAATGGGGAACCAGAGACAGGGAGCACTAAGGGAATCAAGGCTGGGGGAGCAACAGGGAACTAGGGGAACAATGGGGTACTGGGGGAGCAATGGGGAACCAGATACAGGGAGCACTAGGGGAATCAAGGCTGGGGGAACAACAGGGAATGAGGGATACAACAGAGAACTGGGGGAGCAATGGGGAACCAGAGACAGGAAACACTAAGGGAACCACGGCTGAGGGAGCAACAGCGAACTAGGGGAACAATGGGGTACTGGGGGAGAAATAGGGTTATAAGGTAGAACAAAGAAGAAACAGGACATGACAAACACAGGTGATAGGAGAATAGGTCAATAGGGAACAAGGCAGACTGTGAGGGACTCAGGACATGAGGGAGACAACGTAACATGGAAACATGACAGAAAGCAAGCAAGAGACAAACAGGGTATACACAGTGCAGGCCCACAAAGAGAACAAGAGTTATACACTGTGGCAAAATGCCACAGGCACTGGCATGGACACCTGCCTGAAACTGCAAGGCAGGATGTAATCTCTGCTAGGCCTCTAAAGGGGCATATGTCCAGGATGTTAAGGACCTCACATTCCAGGAATTCCTCTGGGATCTTATTCAGCCAGCAGGAAACAGGACTCTGATTGGCTTGGAATGGTCAGCTGGAACTTGCACCTAGTCCAGGTGGTTTTACCTGGACAAATCACAGGGAAGGGGAGGGGGGCTTTAAAAACCTCAGACCCTCTCCATTTTTCTCTCTCTCTCTGGACTCACTGACTGAGATCTCTAGCAGATGCTGCTGGTCTGGTGACCTCCCTGCCTGGCACACATGGACTACATGGCTTAACAGTAACTCTGGCCTTTGCCAGAAGAAGAACTTGGACCCCATAGGAAAACCATCCCCTATGGAGACATGATCAGAACCAGTGTGAGTACTTGCTTGCTACCTCAGCTACAGTTATAGGAAGATGCTTTCCAAATGGACTACTATGTCCACAGGACTGACTCTAATTGCTTAAGGATGATCACCTCTGGTTCTCGGTGTAAATTTTGCTTTTATTCTTTTTTATATGTACTAGTAAATTCTTCGTTTTCTTTTTACCCTACTGGGGTGTGTGTGTGCATTATTGGCTGAACATTATACCTCTCCCTATGCCAAGCTACTAAAGAGGGAGAATCTACCTATTTGACTAGAAGCCAACAGCTTAGGAACCAAGGGAAGCCTCCGGTGGGTAGCTCTGGGGATCTGCCTCCAACGCAGAGGAGGAAATCCCAGGAACAGAGTGCCAGGAAGGGGAAGTGCTTTTGGGAAGCTGTAAGGCCTATGTCTTTTGGGGGGTTCACATTTCCTGAGTGGTGTGTTAATGCCCAATGGGAAACATTTGGGTGGTGGCAGCAGAATATCAAGGATTTTCAGGGGTTTGTCAACTGTGGGAACCCCTGGTCAGAGATTTGGAGAAACACAGTGAGGTGGGTGGCTCAGCTGTATAGCACCCCCTACTGGCATTTCCCCACACATGGTGGCAGCAGTGGGATTGAACCAAGCAGCCAGATAAGCACACACAGGTGGGATAGGATCCACCAGCAGTTTTCTTTTTGAATTGGAGTTTTTGAAAAGCACCCACAGAGCAAAGAGGAACTTTGGGAATAAACCTTGAGCAATCGAGTCCTTGAATTTGGCTTTGGGTCAACTGGAGAGGGCTTAGATAAGCAGTGCAAGGGCAAGGAAGTGCATGAGTTCTGGAACACAGGGAAATACCCTGCTGGGATTGCCCAAGGGGCTCAATAGACTCACTAAAGCTGACCTCAAAAGAGAGGCCCAGAGGAGAAATCTCCCAACAGAAGGACTGACCAACGAGCAGCTAAGGCAGCAAATAAAAATCTTTGAAATGTCTGAGGTGGATCAGCACATGGATCCAGAGACAGGAGCTGGAGCAACCCTTCTCTGTGGGACTCCTGGAGGGACCCCTGAACAGCTGGACCTGTTCCAGGTGCAGATCCGCCTTCGAGTGAAGGAGCTTGTAGACCAGGAGCGAGAGAGAGAAGACAGGGAGCGAGAGAGAGCCAACAAGGCAGCTCAGCGCCAGCATGAGAAGGACCAGAGGGAAGTCAAACAAGCCGCTCAGGAAGCTCAACGATGCCACGGGCAGGAGCAGCGGGAGCATGAGACTGGGATGCTCCAGCAAAAGTTAGCTGCACCCCAAAAGCTGACACCAAAGGACTTCACCCCTTTCAAAGAGGAAGACAACCCCGAGGTGTTCCTGAGTGTTTTTGAGAAGCAGGCTTGCAGATGGAATGTGGGGGAGGATGAGTATATATGTTACGTGGCTGGGTTGGTAACTGGGACTATGTCAACAATCCTTGATAGTTTACCCACTGAGTCTGCTAATGATTACTCTGCTTTTAAAGAGGTTGTGTTCAAGCACTATAGGCTGGACCCAGATCATTTCAGGAAGCAGTTTCGCACCCTGCTTCCTCAGCCCGGACAATCTATGACAGAGTTTGGGGCCCAACTAGTAGAGGCCCTGAGAAAGTGGGTGGATGGGGCCAAAGCTGGGACTTGGGAGCTGGAGCTGGATCTTATGGGGCTGGATCAGTTTTACTTCCACTGTCTCCAGGAGATCAAATACTTGGTGAAAGATAAAAACTCCAAAACAGTCAGTGAAGCTGCTGATGTTGCAGATCAACTGCTGCTGAACAGGGATGGCTAAAGAAAGATCCTACCTGCTTTGGGAAGGATCAGAAAGTGATCCAAAAAGGTGGGAGGGGGGATGTAGTCCACAAACGGGAGCCGGGAACCCCACCTACTGAATACAAGGGTTCCCCTAATTTGCCAAAATCCCCTAATTTGGATAGGAGGGGCTGCTACAGCTGTGGGGAGCTGGGCCACTGCAAGGCCAGTTGGCCAAAGCTGCAGAGCTTACAGAAGCCTGTTCACAGTGCATCAGTTGTAAGTACAGGGGAGGAAACCCAGAGCATCCCAGTGTATCACATCAATAGGACTGTGACTACAGAGGTGTCTCTGATCAGCACCAGCCTAGTTTCCCCCACAGATATAGTCCCAGGGAAAACTTACTGCATCAAACTGTTGGGGTACCCACCATTCGAGGTGCCTGTGGCACACCTGCCCCTACAATTGAGGGGATGGGGAATGTGCCTAGACATTGGGGTGTGGGAGGATGCCCCTGTCCCGATACTAGTGGGGAAAGACATCATAGGGCCTTGCTTGGTATCAGTAGGAACCCACAGGCAGGGCTGGGGAAGCCAGTTCATCCTGGAAATAAAAGATGGGGAAGAGGGGAGTTGCCCGGGGTCAGAAGGTGGGCCCAGGGGTGGGGTCTCCTCTAGCCATCAGAGCCAGCCACAGGGTGGGGCTGAGATCAGGAGTAATTCTCCAAAGGAGCAGCAGCACCACCAGCCAGAAGATGCGGTTGGGGGTGCAGAAAGAATAGAGACCTTGGGGTGAGCTTGGAGGGTAGTTCTGAGGTAGAAAACATAGAACCCAAAGAGGGGGTAACAAAGGAAGCAATAATTCTGGGGGCGGACCTAGAGGCTAGCCCCAAACCAGAATTGGTAGGACCCAGAGAGGGTGCGACAGAGGGAATAGTGACCCTGGGGGCCAGCCTGGAGGGATACCCCGGGGGTGGTAGAGAATGGTAAGCTGGAGGTTCTGGCAGACCCCAGCTTGGAGCAGCTCAAGCAGTCAGCACAGGAACAGGAGGGGGAACTCATTCCTGACTGGGGAACAAGTCACCTGGGGGGTGGAAGAAGCAATTCTGCAGCCACTCCCAATCATGGGACAGCCTGTTGAGAGGGTGGGTACAGATACAGGGGGACCCCAGAAGCAGAAGGCAAGGGGGAAGCACTCTGTTCTGACCCTAGCAGATGCTGCACCTAGATACCCTGAGGCCATTTCCCTAGCTTCTGCAGAAGCCACTGTGGTTGCAGATGGCCTGATAAAGATGCTTTCTCCTCTGGGTTCTCCATCAGAGATATGGAAGGACAGTGGAGGAAATACCCCAGCAGAAGTAGTGGAAGGCCTGGGGTATGACCAGGGAGGGAATGCCCTAACCAAATTAATGGAACACCTAGGGAAGTGCGGTGAGGCTAAGCACCCCAAAACCACAGCCTATCTCCCACAGACAGAGGGTTGGGGGTAGATTTATTGGGACCTGAAGAGGCTGCAGAGGGTTTATGGGAACTCTTGCCCTGACAATTGGGATGAGGAGTTCCTGCATCTGTCCTCTGCTTACAATAAAATACCTCTGGAGTTCAGGGGCTTCTCGCCTTTCGAGCTGACCTTCAAGAGGGGACCTAAGGGACCCCTGGTGACTCAGGTAATGGCCTTGATCCAACCTGGAGGGAACCCCAAAGTGGTCCACGTAAGCCAGTGCAAGCCACATTGGGACAGGGATGGACTGGGATTCAAAAGCCCCCATTCTGACAGCTGGGAAGGGGAGGATGAGACAACAGGCATTTTCGTTATAGGCTCAAGGGAAACAAGGATTGGGGATCTCTCTCCACTGGAGGAGGTTTTGCCCCAAGATAAGGAGAAACTGAGCAGAACCTTACACACACAACAGCAAGGGAGGGAAATGCTATATACACAAGGAACACAAAGGAGTTAACAGCACCCAGAAGACTCACCCACACAGAACTCTAACACAAACAGGCATGTAAACAAGGCACAAGAAAGAGAGAAGAAACAAGAGAAATGGGCTGAGCAACCATCAAGGAGGGATGACAAGAAACTCCGCACCTGCCACAGCCCTCAGCAGCCCTAAACACTACACAGAGCCAATCAGGCTGTGCCAGGTGGGCCCACACCCTCCACCAGGTGTGCATAGGGGACAGTGGGAGAGAGAGAGAGAGTGAGACAATACCAAAAGGAGGAAGAGAGATGCTCCCTGCAGCAAGCTGCCAATAGTGCAGGAGGCAGGGGGCCATGGAGTGAGGGAGAGGCAGAGGCCCTGCCTCTCCCTCAGTCCCTGGCAACTTCCAGTGGCAGTGGGCACCCCTCCACCCAAGCCAAGCCCAACCCAGGGAGCTGGTGAGCAGGCCCAGTGTGGGGCCCAGGCTGGTGGTGACGGATGGGGTAAGTGCCCTGAAATGGCTGGGCTTGAGGATGGGTGGAGGGGAGTGCCTTCCACCTGTCCCTGAGCCCAGGCTTGAGTAGTGCCCCCAGACCGAGTCAAAGAGCGCCCCCTGAGCTGGGGAGTGCCCCTAGACTTGCTGGCAGCTGGCGGCTTTACCAGCAGTGGCAGAATAGAGCCCTGTCGCATTTCTCCCCTGCCCTGGGCCCTGCAAATCCTAAGGTCAGCCCTGCTGAACGTTCCGGATGTAGAAGCAGAACGTGCCAGAACACCACCTGCCTATTTCCTGCACCCTTGCGGGGGGGGCGGAAGGCTGCAACACTGGCTGAAACAATTTGGAAGGAATGAGTCCTGAAGTGCTCTACTGGCAAGTTAAGGTGCCTGATGCAGGTGTCTGTCAGTGGCCTTTGCTATCCCCAAGTAAGTGGCGACTGGGGGAATAGTGACAATGTGTTCACTGTGTCCAGTTCAATCCCCAAGAAAGTTAACACAGGTGTTGGCCCCACGGTCTTCTCAGGGGCAAGTGGCACTCCTAACTCCTCTGTGAGTGCCTGGAAAGTGTGCAGTAGCACATCGCATTCACCAATTCCTGCTGTGCCAAGGAATAGGAAGTCATCCATATAGTGAATGACATTTGGTGACTTCGCCCTCTTTCGAGTCAACCAGTCAAGCAGTGAACTAAACTTTTTGAAAGCCAAACAGGAGATGGAGCACCCTATCGGTATAGCTTTGTCAAAGTAGAATTCACCCTCAAACTGGAATCCCAGTAGCTTAAAAGCAGCTGGGTGAACCAGAAGAAGGCGGAATGCTGTTTGATATCGTATTTTGCCAGTAGGGCACCATTCACACGCCTGCTCGACCACCACGTCAAAAGACGCATACCATTCAGAGCAAAGCCAGCACCAAAGGGAGGTTCTGGCCAGGGGTGGGGCCCAACCAACGGAGACCGTGCCGCTTCCGGGATAGGCACCGCCAACACAGCTGCCGATGCCACCATCACGCCCACAGGATGGGGGGGAACTATTCCTGTCAGTACGGAAACCCCCCCTCAGCGCCGTTCAGAGACTGGGGCAGAGCTACTGATGTGCTGCCACCCCCGGCGGGGGCCACACACCCAGCCTCGCTCCCATGGTGCTCAGAGCACTTGTATGCATTAAGGGAGACAGAGGATAAAGGCAGCTCCTGGACACACTAGCCTTGCCGGTGATCAGAGCCTTTTGTACCTGTGAGACTGGCCCCCTTCCTGTTGCTTCGAGTTCGATTGTTTTGATATCCTTGTCCTGACTGCGAGAGGGCTGCGAGTGGCTGTGGTGAGAGCATGCGTGTGAGAGTGGGTGCGCGCGACTGTGGTGAGTGCGTGTGGGTTATTCCAGTGTGGTTATTCCTCTTCCCTTGTCTCCCTTTCCATGCCTCCTGGGTTCCCTCTGTGTGCTTGCCCTATCCAACTCCTGGACCCCCGGGTTCCTTCACCCCCATGTCCTTTCACCTCGTGCACCTCCCTGCTTCCCTCCTGTACCCCAGTGTGTGTGGATCTAGCGACAACCATAAGGCCTTGCGCTTCGCTTCGCCACCCCGTGATGATCTAGGCTGGGGCCCCAGAAGCCAATCAAGACCCTGAGGGTTTGTTTATGAGCAACAGCTTTGTTGTCAGCGGCGAGTGTGGGTGTGTACGGTGTTCCTTGTCCATCTCGTCCCCACCTCTCCTCCTAATACCTCACATTCAGCCTTCTTTAGCATTACTCGCAGGGGGAACACGTGGAGGTCTGGTATTGGAGGCTCAGCAAAGGGGCCAGCTATCCTACCTTCCTTGAGCTTTCTGTAGCTTGTTGGTTACTACATACTCAAAGCCTATGACAGATTTCAAATTAGGCACCCACCCTTTAACTTTAAGCCCGACCGCTGGTATTTCTCAATGGGTCATTATTCAATAATTATGTACTTTTTTATAAAAAAAGGTTACTACCTAAAAGAAAAAAGAAAGAAATCATAATCAAATATTATTTAAAACCTCATGTATGAATCAAATGTTGAACCTCCAATTAAAATATATTCCTAGTGTGTTGACTCACTCCAGCCACCCATAAATGCAGTCTTCTTATCTCATATCAACTCCTAATAATATGATCTATAAATAAAAACATGAATGCTTAATGCATTTTTTAAAACATATATATGGTACGAGATAATACCTTTTAATGATGACTTTATTCTTCTCCTCCATTATAGTGTGTGTATTTTAACAGAACAAGGACTAAAGATAATTCTTAGGGGTATCGGGACCTCAAGTCAGGGGATCCTATCCCAGCTTAGAGCTGCTCATTTGAGTTAACCAGAAAATAACTAAGGCTGCATTCTAACCTGCGGCGGCAGTGGCGGCAGCGGGAGGGGTGAGGGAGATACAGTAGCGCAGAGGAGCCAGCGGCCAGGAAAAGAGTCAGTGCAAATGGGAATCTGCCGCGGCTTCTCTCGCGCATGTCAGGGCAGGATTTTGCACCCTGACATACACAAGAGAAGTCGCAGCAGATTCGCACTGGCTCTTTTCCCATCGGCCGGCTCCTCCACGCTGCCGCGTCTCCCTCGCCCCTCCCACTGCCGCCACCGCTGCCACAGGTGAGAGCACGTATATTATAAAAACACCGACCAGTTATTCTTTTCATTTAGGGCATTGGATGTTAGCGTATTGAGACTATGAATCCAAAGTACTTCTCTTCTGAGAAGATGATTGGCATTCCTCTGCTCATGGGGCATGACCTCGATACAGAAATACCTCAAATCATCTAGTCTGTGCTGTTCTTGCACAAAATGGGTGACCAAAGGTTCTTTGATTTTTCTTCTCCTGATGTTACTTCAATGCTCACTGATCCTGGTTTTAACCAATCTCAAAGTGCAGCCCACATAGATGAGTTTACACTGAACACAATATACCACATATGAAGTGGAACAAATTGAAAAATGCTTGAATGGATATTTCTTCCCAGTAATAGGGTGGACAAACACCTTCATCGGGCTGCTATATTTGCAAAGAACGCATCTCCCACACTTAAAATGCCCTACAGGAGGAGGCATAAAATGTGTGGGAATGGTTGTGATTCTCTGGGAATATTTGATGTCGGTGTGCACCAAACTATATTTAATTGATTTAGTCTTTTTATAAGCGAACATTGTTTTTTCTTTACAACCCGGTATTTTTTCAATCAAATGCCAATGTTTATATGTAGCCTTTTTTATGGTTGCTGACCCTGGACAATAGGTGATAGGACAAATCAATCTGCCTGTCCCCCTCCTTCTTTTCTTTAGGAATAAGGAAGGACTCCCTAGATAAATTCAAAACTTTCAATAAATTCTTTTTCAGCACTTTTTCTGGATACCCTCTCTCCTTCAAGTGATCCATCAAATTATTTGCCTGATCCATGAACATTGTCAGACTGCTACAGTTACATCTGAGTCTCAACAATTGGCCAAAAGGAAGATTTTTTTTTAAATGCTTGGGGTGATTGCTCTTAAAGTGTAGTAATGAGTTCACATCGGTATCTTTCCTGTATGTAGCAGTAGATATATTCCCTGAGTTATATTCAATAATGATATCCAAAATATGAATTACCTTGGAATCATACTGTAAATCAGACTTAAGATTGGAACAACAATTGTTCAAATAACCATGACATTTTAATAATTCCACTCTGGAACCTATTAAAAAATCATCAATATAACGCTTATACAAAAAAATATGATCCAGACATTTATTTTTTGACAAGACATAAATGAACGTCCTCTCAAAACCATCCATTTACAGGTTAGCCAATTGTGGAGCTAAAGTGCAGCCCATGGCCACCCCCTTAATCTGCAAGAAAAGTTGGTTGTTGAACTCAAAAAAACTTTTTGTCAATACAAATTCTGCAACCTGGACCAGAAAACAAGTGGAGGGTTTACAGAAGGAATCTCTGCAATTTAGAGTGTCCTCTATAACTACCAGCGCTTCCTCTTGGGGAATATTGGTATATAGGGAAGTCACATCCATAGTCGCCAAAATCAAGTTCTGATTCAATAACTCCAAATCCAAATAATCTAAAATATGAAGTAAACCCTGTGAGTCTCTAATATGTTATTTTAATGAGGGAACGAAAGGTCTTTAAAAATAATCTAGATATTGAGACGGGTCTCTAAAATTGAGCCATTTCCAGACACTATGGGTCTCCATGGTAGTTTTTCTTTTTTCTTGTGGATCTTAGGAAGCATATAAAAAGGGAGAATTCTATCGTCACTGTCTTACAAAAAAATCATAAACCTGCTGGGTGATTTGTCCAGTCATTAATCCCTCACAGAGCAATATTCAAATACTCTGTCTTACATCCTCTATGAATGACTTGCTTATGATCTTATAATATGATTGATTGTCCAATTGCGAAGTGGCTTCTTCTAAATAGCAATCTTTGGCCCAAATGACCACAGCACCCCCTTTATCTGCTGGCTTGATTATAATATTAGGGTCTTTATTTAGTGACTCTAATGCTAACTTCGTTCTCTGTCCGATCCACATTCTGCCAGACCCATTTAGGAACAGCATCTATTCTCTTAAATTCAGTCTCTAATAGTTCCTCAAATACTTTAATCCTGGGATTACTGGTAGGAGACATAAAGGTGGACTTGGGCCTGAAGGTGTCCATCAGCAAACTCTCAGTGGGTTCAGCATCATTGGTTTGGAACCAGTCACGCAACCTGATCTTCCTGCACAATTTAAAAATTTCTATTCTACTATGGAAAGCATCATACTTTGGAGTAGGGACAAAGGTTAACCCCTTTTCCAGAACCCTTTCCTCAACCGGTGTCAGATTCCTATTAGACAGATTCACTATCAACGTATTTGCTTTGGTTTCCTCGGATGGGCCAAATGTGAATCATCATGGAAAGTTCTTTTTTGTTTGGCCTGCCTGGATGGCTGGCCTAAAAAAGATGAATCCTGACGTAGGCCTGTCTTAGGTCTGGCCCCTAAATCTGATTGTCAATCTCCTCATTGTCTGATCTGTTCACAGTATAACACGCTCTACATGGGGCTTCCCTTGTTCCTGGTTCGGAGGCTGCAGCTAGTGCAGAATGCGGCGGCCCGGCTCCTCTAGGGGACGGGTCGTTGGGAGCACATAACACCTGTGCTCCGGACTCTGCACTGGTTGCCAATAGCGAGCCGAGCCAGGTTCAAGGTTTTGGTGTTGATCTAGAAGGCCCTTCACAGTCTGGGCCCCTCATACCTCAGGGACCACCTCGCCCTCCATGCCCCAGAGTGGCTCCTTCGTTCTGCCAGGGGTGCCTTCTTGGAGAGGGCATTCTCGGTGGCTGGGCCGCGCCTTTGGAACTCCCTCCCGGAGGAAGCTCGCTTGGCCCCAAGCCTTTCAACATTCCAGCGAAGTTGTAAAACCTGGCTGTTCACCCAGGCTTTTGGGGAGGGGGGTTTAGGGTTTTTTATCTCCCCTACCCTATTTATTGTTTTATCATGATTCCCGGTCCTGTTTTAATACTTTTAATGTTTGTATTTTGGAATGTTTTAACTGTTTTAGATGTATTTTATATATGTGGTTGTTTTTATTGTAAGCCGCCCCTTGGGGCTGTTTTAGGAGGGGCGGGGTAGAAATTTGATAAATAAATAAATAAAATAAATACTATCTTCACTGACCATGTGGTCAAAACTCACAGATTTATTAGGTTTGGGCTTGGAATTATTTCTCCTCCATGTGTATACCTTATTCTGTTCATAATCTCTAATATCCCTTTGGAATTTAGCTAGTTTTCTCTCTTGGATATTCCTGTACTCTTCATTCAACTCTTGGGATAATCCCTGGAGCCTATCCATGAATTTCTTCTCACCCAAACAAGTCTTAACATTTTGCTCAACCTCTTTAATGTCCTCATTTAGTATTTTGGATCCATAGTCTCAATATGCTAACACCCAATGGTCTAAATGAAGAGAATAACTGGTCCATATTTTTATAATATACGTGCCTTGTAGTACACGTTTGTATGGGGTTTTTTGTTGGCACGACTCATGCACTCTGGCATACGCATCCCATCGCAGGCCCAGGGTGATAGAGGCTCTCTTTTGGAATTCCTTATCATAACACTGCCATGCCCCAGGGTTGCCTGTGTCAAAGGCCCGCCGAACAATATCTTGATATTTAACAAGCTCAGAGGCCCACTCTGGGTATACTTGGAGAGTGCCCCCCATTAAGACTGAATAAGCTGCCGACCAATTCGCCCAATTACGGTCAGCTTTGGGATGGTTGAATTTTCCTTTTTCTTTATTCCTCA
This sequence comes from Sphenodon punctatus, assembly GCA_003113815.1. NCBI lineage: Eukaryota > Metazoa > Chordata > Lepidosauria > Sphenodontia > Sphenodontidae > Sphenodon > Sphenodon punctatus. The sequence goes on from QEPC01006398.1 coordinate 664,878, forward strand.
TCCCTGGTACTGGGGTCAGGGATGAGGTCACTGAAGAGTAGCTCAAATAAATCTACCTACTCCCCCCTCCAAATCTTCTCCCAAGTTGCCTGGAGAAGGTGGGCACCTATAGGGGCAGCTACATCCGCATAACCACACACAAGTGGCGGGGGTTCCACTCTGCGCATCCCCGCACAACAACAGTGGCTCCTGCAATCAGATGTGTTCACCCAGACCTGTGCTACCTGAACCCCATGGCTTGCACAAGCCCCACGAAGTGGTGTCAGGGCTAAATTGGCTACTGTAGGGGGTGGCCTTACTTGACCTTGGGAGGGCCAGGGGACCTAGGCTCCATTCCAACCTAACTTAGGTTGATTTCAGATGTTACATGGTCCCGATTCACCACAGTGGATTGCCGGTGGGGGTGAACCGAACAACCACCCCCCGTGGTAAAAAAAAGCCCCAAACAGACGGGACGGGACTGGGACCATGGCAGGGAATCTGTCCGGCAGATCACGGGCCGGGGCAGCGCAACAGATGTGACGCCGATTCCCGGCCGTGGTCAAAACACCCAGAAGGTGCCGGGTCAGCCCGTCCCGGCTGCTGCTGCTGTCCCTCCACCGCCTCCAGGTGCAGCACGACCACCTCCTCCCCCGCCCACGCCTCTACCACCACCTCCTCCACCTCCCTTGCTCTCTCTCCCTCCGCTCACCTTTCCCTTCTGCCTCACTCCATCCCGCCCCGTCCCCCTGCTGCTGTGTGCCCTTTAAATCTCCCTCTGCTGCCTGTGTTGTTGCCTGGCAGCGACGCTGAATGCTTTGTCCCTGGCTGGGAATAATTTCCTTTTATTCCGGCCGGTGGTTGCCAGCCAGATGTTACTTTTTGTTGGTTCCTGTCGGGAATCTCTTTGACCATGCTTTCGGAGATGGTTTGGCGGGGAGCTCCGGAAGCGTGGTTGATTTTGACCCCATGTGGTATTGACTGTGGTGAACATCTGGCGGCCACTGAACAGACGTTCAGGGCGCTTTGGCCCCGCCGTGGGATTGACCTCCCCTCTTGTTCAATGTGGTTCACTGTGGTTGAGCGTGATCTCTTAACATCTGAAAATACCCTTAGTGGCCTCTGTGCGTGCCATAGCCCCCAGTGCCTCTGCGAAGCGCTGCAGCACAGCAACGTGCAACAAAGAGGCAGGGGCTGGGCCCCATGTGATACTCACCATGCATGGTGGTACTGGTGGTAGCTACCAGTTTTTCTGGCCAGTCAGTCAGGTTCCCTTTCAATTGGGAACCTGACTGACTGTCTGACTGACCTGACTGACAGGTGGTCCAGGTGGTCTCGCCGCAAGAGCCTGGACAGACTACTCAAAAGCAGTCATGCACTGCAGCTAAGCTTTGAGTTGCGCCATCCTTGTCGCTCCGGGGTCCAGTCTTGGGCTGTGCCTGGGAGGGGACTTCTCCCTAAGACAAACAGGAGAAATGCGCCGCCTCCCACCCCATCTGGGTTGTGGAGCTGGGGCTGGTGCAGGGACTGGTGCAGGGGCTGGCCCCTGGGCCTCATCTGCACCCGGAGTTTGTGGCTGATTGTCTTGGGCCTGGGGTTCACCTTTGGGTGTGGCCTCAGGCTGTTCAGCATCCAGGAGCTGTACTGTAGCCTCATCCACACCCACCCACCCCCATTCTCTCCTGGAGGGAGCGCAAGATGGCCTCCACCTGCCTTTCATTATATGTGGCTGGCCGGGGAGGTTGCTCCCTTCTCCCGGTCGTTGCAGGAGCTTTCCCCTTTTTCTTTCCTCCCCCTTTTGCCATTCTCCCTTTTCTTTCCTGCCCCAGGGGGGCCGAGGGTGAATTAATGGAGTGATTCCTTCCCCCCCCCCCCCCCCCCCGGTGGGGAGCCTGCCTTCCTTACCCTGCTCTCTGGGCCTGTGCTTGCCCTCACATCTGGAGGGAAGAGGCTCCTCCAAATCAGTCCATATGGGGAGGGGGGTAAAGCTGTCCCCGCCGCTTGACCCCTGGCAGCTAGGCCCACGCAAATGAAAGGGGGAGCCGTTGAGCCATCCACCACTCGGTGGCCCGGCTCTGACTCACCAGTAGGCCACTACTGCAACCTCACTGAAGAGCTTCCTCATCTCTTGTGCTCCGCAGTGCAAGTGCTGCCAACACCCAAGGCAACTAAATTGGTGACCGCACCTAACAGGGCCTCTGCCCAGAATGCGTGTGGCTGTGCCCACCTTCTTCCTCTAAGTGGGAGTGGGCCCCTGGCCCATCAGCCCACTGTGCGACTGTAGGGGGCAGAGGCAACTCTTCTCAGGAAAGGGGAAGTGGACAAATAGGTTATTCCTTGGACTGTGGAATGATTTTGGTCTGTCAAAAGTTGATACCAAAATGGAGCTGGTGACTTCTGTTTCATCTGAAATAAAAGGCAGGTCAAGATGCGATAGACATGATTAAGGACTGCGTTTGAAGGATGAAATTTCTAAAGCAAAGAACTCTGAAGAAGGTGTGTACTTTTTGTATTTCATTTCAACAGCAATTTTCTGTATCTCTGAACCATTTTTTTAATTTATAACTTGAGCATACTACTTTCTTTTTATAAAGCTTTATTTTTCTTAATGCTTGTGTTGTGAATTTGCTGAAACTAGGAACCAAACCCTACAGTAGACCTCTGTTTTATATATGGGTATAGCAGAGTCAAACTTGCCCACCGTACGTCTCCCAGGATTGGGGCCCAATACACTCAATCTCTCTTGAGGTATTCGGTCCACACATCCATTTATTTACATCCTCTGTCAATTAGTCTATATATATACCATGTTCCACCCTCTATGGCTCTTCAGTCCAAACAACCCCCTTGGGCTTGGTATTACTATTTGGCTCCCTGCTTGCTGGTGCCTGATACTCCAGCAGTCTCTTTTAATACTGTTCCACTCACTGTGGTAACCCCAACGTCTCTCTAGGTTGCCTGGGTCCAACAACCCCTCAAGTAAGTTCCCCAGCAGAACCCTTTCAGCAGGCTCCCAGCCCTGGGCAAGGCCCCCACTGGGCTTACCCTTCCCAGCCACTCCCAGCAGCTCCCACTGTCTCTAAATCAGGCTTCTCCAGCTCTGACCCTTCCCCCAAGTCCTTGTAACCAGTTCCCTCTGGCTTTACCTGCTTAGCAGGAGAGCTCACTCACTTGTGCTTTTTTTAAATGGACCTGGAAGGCACCATGGTGCAGGGAGGATGCGGGGAGGCAGCAGTGGGTGGGCAGTGTGTGTGCGGCCCATCACACAGATGCACACCCACCTCCACCCATCTCCACACATGGAGGCACCTCCGTTGTCCCCAATGCCTCTGTGCGTGGGCAATGAGTGGAGCGTGGGAGCATGCACACACCCCCACCCATCCCCACTGGAGGTCAGACAGATGCCCCATGCCCACCCACGCAGTTGCACATGTGGGCAAGGGGGTGTGTCCGTGTATAAAGGGCCTTGGGGTCTCTTTAGCACTGAGGTAGCCTCAGGCTTTGTTCTTCTCTGAACTGGCCTGTGCCACAGCCGCTAACCAATCAGGCATGGTCTTCCTACTGTAGCAGGATAACCATACTTCCCCTTTAAAAGAGGATGCTTATAAAAAAAATACATGTTTCAGGGCTGCACTGGAACCAATGCAGTCCTGTACCATGTATTTTTCATATCGGCATATCTGCGGGACCGCCTCACTCCCCATGTGCCCGTGCAACTCCTGAGATCGTCCGTGGGAGCCTTTTTGGAGGTTCGCCGTGCGAGGCGGGTGGCCACCAATGTTAAATCTTTTTCGGTGGCTGCCCCTGTGCTGTGGAATTCGCTCCCGGAGGAGGCTCAGTTGGTCCCCACTCTCCTGTCATTTCAACGATTACGTAAGACCTGGCTGTTGCGACAGGCCTTCGGCGAGGGGGGTTGGGGGGGGAGGGAGTGTTTTGTTTGGTTTTTCCCTGCATAATATGGAATTTTAAAAATTGTTTAAAATGTTTTATTGTTATATTGTTTTTATAGTTGTTGTTTTCCGCCCCGGGCTGCCCTATGGGCAGGAGGGGTGGGATACAAATTTTATCTAAATAAATAAAATAAAATATTAGTCCAGCACCTCTTGTGCTAACTGCCCTGTAGGGGTGTGGTTATGACACCTTTCTTATGGTCAGATCATTACCTTCTGAAGGCACAGATCCCTGCCCTCCTATGCCCTCTCTGGAGTGGTGGACCTATTAGGATTGTCTGCCCTCGGAGACTAATGGATCCAACTGGCTTCCAGAACTCTCTGGGGGATCTGCTTACTGACCTCAGTGGCTATTCTGTCAATGACCTGGTTGTTTTGTGGAGTAGTGTCTTGACCATGGCCATTGACACGGTTGCACCCACCCGTCCACCGCTGCAGCAGCACAGGTCTCCCTGGTATACGAAGGGCCTGAAATGGCTGAAGCGAGGGTAGGCAGTTAGAGCACAGGTGGCGCTCGACTTGTGCTGAAGCCAGCCGATTGCAGCATAGATCCTTTTAAAGGACTATGCCGTGGCTGTGATTGCAGCAAAGAAAGCTTTCTTCTCTGCTATCATACAATCTTTGAAGTCTCATTCAGTGGAGCTGTTCCAATTAGTGAGGGGAGTGGTTAATCCGGTCTGCCTCTGCCCAGTAATGGAGTCATCTAATGCCTGCTATGACATTTTTAGTAATTACTTCACAGACAAAATTGCTCGTATTCACCATGACTTGAGTGCTGCCATTTTACCTGCAGAGTCAGAGTTTGAGGTTATGGAAGCTCAGTCCTGTCCCGTTTGTTTGGATCAGCTTCAATCGGTATTGCCCACCAATGTGAGGGAGGTGCTTGGAGCTGTGAGGGCAACCAGTTGTCAACTAGATCCTTGCCCGCCCTAGCTGAAGACCTTTTTGGAGAAGGTTATTGAAACCTCCCTTTTTAGAGAAGGCTATTGAATGGGTGGTTGCCCAACAGCTCCAGGCTGATCTCAATGCCATCAGATTCCTGGACTCGTTTCAGTCAGGCTTCCATCCTGCACCTGTGGCCTTGGTCAATGTCCTGCACCTGGAGATTGACAAGGGGAATTCTACCCTGTTGACCCTGTTAGATCTTTCAGAGGCCTTTGATACCATTGATCATGAGGTGTTGTTGACATGACTGCGAGACCTGGCAGGGGTGTGTAGGATCGCTCTTGAATGGTTCCACTCTTTCCTGTCGGGGAGGTTCCAGAGAGTGGTGAAGGGCGATGGCTTGTCTTCTTCTCAGGACCTCCCCTGTGGGGTCTCACAGGGTTCCATTCTGTCTCCCCTCTTGTTCAATGTGTATCTGAAGCTGCTGGGTGAGATCATTCAAAGGCTTGAAGTGAAGTGCCATCAATATGCTGACACCCAGCTCTACCTCTCTTTTTCATCCGGCCCAGGTCCAGCAGTCTAGGGCTTACCCACTGCCTGGCTGTTGTTGGGGACTGGATGAGTGTGAACCAATTGAAGCTGAATCAAATCCAGACAAGATTGAGGTGATGATGGTTGGCCAGTCTTATGGCCTAGAGGGGACTGGGACTTCTCTTATTGATGGGGTCTGGCCCCCTCTGGTCAATCAGGTTTGCAGCCTTGGAGTACTTCTGGACCCCTTGCTGAACCTGGATTGTCAGGCTGCAGTGGTGTTTAGGAGCACTTTTCACCAACTCCATCTAGTAAGGAGGCTGCAGCCTTTTCTTTCTGATTCAGATCGGGCCACCACTGTCATCCATGCTTTCATCACCTCGAGGCTAGATTACTGCAACACACTCTACTTGGTACTGCCCTTGATGACTGTTTGGAAGCTGCAGCTGGTGCAGAATGTGGCAGCTCGCCTCCTGTCACTGTTGTGAGTCGCCCCGAGCTGCCTGTGACAGGAGGGGCAGGATACTAAATGCTTTTAAGTAATAAATAAATTAATTAATAAATTCAAGGTACTGGTTTTGCCCTTCAAAGCCCTAAACTGTCTGGGCCCCAGATATCTGAGAGACTGCCTATCCTTCCATGCCCCACTGCTGCCCCTGAGATCAGCTGGAAGTGCCTCCCTGTGGGTACTGTCGGTTAGTCTTGTTCATATGATAAGGGTTTGCAGAGGGGCATTCTTGGTTGCCGCCCCAATGCTATTGAACTCCCTTCCCCCCAGAGGTTTGGTTGAGTCTGAGCCTGATCATCTTCCAGAGGCGGTGTAAGACCTTTCTCTTTGTAGAGGCATTTGGCGGACAGGGATAGGAGCAGGGGCGGTGTGCTCCCTAGGACAGCAGGGGCAATGCCCTTCCCAGCCCCAGGAGTCTCCCGAGTGACCCAACCAGGAAAAAAAAAAAGTTGCGCCGGCCCGAGCCTGGGCTCATGTGCAGAGTCAGTCCGAAGAACCTTGTTTGAAGTAGCAACCTTCAGAAGGTTGCTACTTCAAACAAGGTTCTTCGGGCTGGCTCAGAACATTGTCACTGGTTTGTGTGCGTGCGCACACAAACCAGTGACTCACACACCACCACACACCACCACTCCTGAGGAAGCCTTCAGGGGTAAAAAGGGAGGCGTTTTCTCCCTTTATGCGGAATGGGCGGCTAGAAGTGCAGTCCATTCTGCATAAAGGGACCCCCCAATGAAATAGTGCTAGCAGGGGGCACTATTTCATTGCGGGATCTGGGAAGGGGGAAAGTCATACCTGGGCGCCCAACACAGGCACCCGGGTATGGGTGGGAGGATGGGAGCTGCCGTGCATGCGGCTCCCAGCCTCCCCCCCACCTCCTCTGTGAGTCAAAGCAGCGCACACGGAAGCAGCAGGAGGCTCAGTTCCTGCTGCTCCCGCGCACACTGCTTCAAGCCCAGGGACGGGAGGTCCGACGAGGCAGGCCGAGGTGAGGAGGAGGCGACGATGACATGGAGACTGAGAACCACCCCCCGAGCCAGCCCACGGTGAGTAAATTGCGGGGAGGCCAGGGGTGAGTGGGGGTAGTGGGGGCACATGGGGGAGGAGGGAGC
>QEPC01006398.1:675231-688205 GCA_003113815.1 Sphenodon punctatus
CTGTGACTGGGGTGCTTTACAAGGATGGGTCCCTGTGTTTTGGGTTTATAAATTATTTATTTTAAGCTTGATGTGCATGTAAACTGTGTTTTCTTCCATCCAATGTTAACCCTGGGAACTCCTTGCTGCTGGGTTATGCCATGCCACTGGCCTACCATCCCCCTGGCTCCGCCTCCCATCCACCTGGCTCCGCCCCTAGGCCCGTCGGCCTTACTGCCCCAGTGCCCCTCCAACATCAAAACCCACCAGCCGCCCCTGGATAGGAGTTGGGGAGTTTGTTGTATGGGTTAGGGTAGGGTTGTGAGGAAGTTGGAGTAGGACATTGGGAGGTGGTATTGGGTAGTTTTCCTGGGGGCTGTGGGATGGTTGGGGGCTTGTATTCTGGTTTTATGGTTTTTAGTGTTTACATATATGTGGATAGCTGCCCTGAACCTTGGGGAAGGGCAGGATAAAAAATTAAATAAATAAATAAATGGGCCAGCAGCTCACAAGGCCTCTGGCCTGCCACAATGGGCAAGTCTCCTAAATAAATTTTTTCTACCATCAGGGACACCGCATATGTGGATGACTAATTGTATCTACTTACGAGCCTAGCTGAGTGTGCTCTAGCTGAATGAGAGGGCCAGAACAGTGAAGACTGTACAGCTGCCCAAGGGTCCCCAATACATGTGGTCATGAAGAAACTGGAAATGACAACAACAACACAAGCATGAGAAGCTCTGGCATAAAATACTCACTCACAGAGCCTTAAATACAGGAAGCCTCAGTCTGCAGGAAGTCTATAGCAATTCAGGAGGAGTCCCTGAACACATAGAGCTCCTTAATAAATTAAAAATAACAACATGCACGTAACATGCAGGCCTGCAATGTAAGACATCCAGGCCCTTGAGGGAATGATATGCTTCATTTTTCTAATGTGTGAGTCAGGGTGCTTTTACATGTACATTAATCTCGAGTAAATGCCTCTAATTCAGATTTAGGTGTTCACGGGAACAGTTAATTCTGATTGAGTAAATCCGGATTTAGGTTTTACTTTGGGATCTTAAATCCTAATTTTCAAGAGTTCTTTTTATCCAGATTAAATTCAGTCTGGAATAGTGATTGTGGGAATGGTAAATCCAGACTGAGCCCCTGCCACCATAGAGAACTGCAGGTTGAGTTTGCGTCCCCTCTACCCAATGTCTCTATGGTATCCTGACCTGCAGTCTCCAGTGGCAAAATGTCACAGGTAGGGATTTACAACAGAGAAGGCTGTGACAAAATGCTACCCATGCTGCCTCCGAATCCATTCTGACCCTGCAGCAGAGGAAATCCATCACACCCATTTGCTCCAGGGACCTATGACAGGACAGCAAGTGACGTATTGGCACAGCAAGGACATTGGGAGGAGAGGGGTTCACAGCTGCCCACACAGTAGCCAGGAGAGGTGACCAAGGGAAACTGCCCTTCACTTTAGGGCAGGCCTGGGGAACCTTTTCCCTCCCGGGGCCACTTTGAAAGCTTGCACAAGCCCCAAGGGCCTCACATAATTTGGGGCGGGGGTGCTTAAGGGATGTACTCAAGGAAAGGAGGGCCCAAATCATGGATCTGTGCCATGGAACTGCCCCCTGTCCTTGTTTGCATGATCTCACCTCTGCTCCCTTCCCTTGAGTTGGTGATTGGAGGTAAGAACTGGATCCAAGGGCCAGATCCAGGAAGTGGAAAGGGGCCACATAAAAATTTGCTGTGGGGTTCCCCACTCCTGCTTTAGGGTCTCTCACCAAACCCTCAGATTGGCCGGAGGCAGGGAATGGGGGCAGTTGGAAATGGAAGGAGCAGATGACATGTCCACTTTCTCCAAGGGCTCTGGCACCCGTTGTATTCTCAGAAATCAGAGCGGAGGGAGGCCCTGGAATTCAGTTGCACTGTCTGTGTAGCAGAATCCAGATCTTATTTGAACTGCCCTGCTCTCTCAGCTCTCTCCACGTTTACATCCCAGACAAGTAATGACAGGACCAATGCTCTAGCATAGGCATTCTCCTCTCGGTTGGAGTTCCCCAAGGTGCTGAAATTCAGCTGCAGTGCACCATGGGATTTCTTCAGTCCTCCTTGTGACTCTTACATCGGCATTACCGTTTCCACTCCAAATCTAGATTAGTGCTTATTCCTGATTAAAAATGATTGTGTAAACAGTTACACCTGAATGACAACTCCGGAGTGACAAATCAGGATTTATAGCTACCTCGGATTAACTCTGCACGTGTAAAAGCACAGCCAGTGCGTGTCCATCAAATATTCCTGTTTTAGAAGGCAGCCCACATGACCATTTTGCACAGGGATCCAGCACTGCTGAGTGACATGCTGATGAAAAGAGAGGGCTGCACAGGGCACATATCTTGAGCGCGCACACACAGCTGGAGAGTTGTTTCCAAAGCATGCGACTGCTGAAAGGTTTTGTGCTACTTGTAATTGAAATCTCTCTCGAGGGCAAATTCTGCTTTCCATTACAGCAGAACACCCCTGCTGACATCAACAGAACTGCAAGTGACTTCAATAAATAACAGCTGTGATTGGCTCCGGGAGCCCACCTCATGTCTCACATTCCTACAACAGACTTACACCAGAGTCCACAAGATCAGCATTTGCAGGTTAGCACGCTGTATTTCCTTTCCTATACTTTAAATAGTACTGCTTTAAAAGCTGGAACTACTGGAAAACCAATGACGTGCACAAAATGACTGTATTTGGTGTAAGTCTGAACAAAGTTTGACCCAAGCTTCGTACCTTGTTCTCCAAATGCTCTTTTCAGGAGATGGAGTCTAGAATTCTAACCCATTTTTTTTTCCTGATGACTTTAGATTTCAGGGAGTTTGCAGATCCTGTTCCATTGTACATGGAAAGGTTACCATCCCTTCAGACTCCTAGGATGCCTTTACACAGATGGCACCCACGGCTCCACTCCACCTCACACCCAGATGGCCCATCCATGTAAAGGTGGGCCACCAGATGTGCAGGCAGAGGAGAAGTGGACATCCTGGAGCACCATCAGCAGAGCGGGTCACCCAAACTTGGGGGACCAGCCAGAGGTGGAGCAGAGGTCTGTTTGCTCAGCGGACAGTCACTGCATCTCTACTCCGGCCAGGGATTTCCCCAGGCAACACCATATAGCTGTGGGCAGCAGCCTAGAGCAGCAGTCGACCCACCTACAGCTCTATGGTGTGGGGGAGGTGCGCCACACAAGTGGACTATGTTTTGCAGCAGCCACCACATCCATTTAAAACTGACCCAGGCACAGCTACAAGCGGGCAGATGTGGGAGTGCACCCCTGGACTTGTTCCAGGATGAGCACCCCCACATCCATCTAAAGATGACCCTAGTCTCCAGACTCAACCCAGAGTCTCCAGGTTCTAACCCCTTCAGCTCCAAGCCGTGGGTCAAGCTCCAATCTCTCTGGGGAAATCAGGGCTTTTGCGTACCTCCCAACGTTCTGAGTAGCCAGAGAGGCAAGCCCTGCCCCCTTGGCAATAAACACCACCCCTAAGCAAATAAGTCCAACCCTTTCATGTCTTCCAGTCTCTCTCTCTCCTGAAAGAGGGATTTTGACTCTGAAAGCAGGACAGTGGGATTCAGCACCCAAAGAGGGACTGTCTGTCCCTCCTAATAGGGACCATTTAGAGGTATGCGTTGGGGGGAGAGTAGGGAGTGTAGACACAATAGAAACTAATGGGGGAGAGTCCCTTTGCCCCACCCACTTTGAGTCAAAGCCAGAGGGAAGTCTGATATTCAGGTATGTTATTAATATATAGATTGTCGTTGTCCCCACCCACCCCCAAGAAAAAGTCCAAGATAACATCTCTAGGCTTTTTTGATTCGGATTTCCCTTTCCAGAGTATAAAATAAGAAGTAACTCCATGGAATTACACTGGTATAAAGCTAGTGTACACAAAGACACATGGGTAAGAGGTTGGAAGGGGCTCTGGGGCAGAAGATGGAACAGGCTGTCTCTTGCTGCACATCAGGCATAACTATAACAACACACATGATGGCGGGCATGAGCCTCCAGGCTCCCGAGACCTACTGCAGCTGGGCCACCTGTACAAAATTAGATCAGAATCAGGACCCTCGTTTTAACAGTGAGAGGATGGCTGCTGCTGCTGCTTTCCAACTGATGGTTCTCAAGTCGGAAACCTCGCCTCACAGAAGGGGTGGGGCCTCGCCAGAGCTGAGCCCAGCGTTGGAGGGAAATGAATGAGCGAACAAAGTGGACCGGGCCAGGTTACTGGGTACATGGAAGACTTTATTGATTCCGGGTCTGCCTGTGACCTCTCCCAAAGACGGCAGACCAAGTTTGCACAGGTCCACCACCATTACCTGGGAGGAAGAAGAGCTGCTGCTGCAACTGAGGCACCCGGGCACGCAGTTCCACCTAGAGGAGGCAGGCGGCAGACCTGGAGGCGAGTCGGGACCGGAGCAGAGGTGGGAGCAGTAGGTGTAGCGGAGTCAGCAGGAGATCCGGGAGCAGCAGCATGGCGGCGGAGCCAGGACCCGGCATGGGACCCAGACCAGGGACCCAGTCGTGGTTGGCATGGCGGTGGCAGCGGCAGGTGAGGGGTCAAACCCTCCACCGGTAAACCCCGAGAAGGGTAGGATTGAGCTGTACTAAAGGGGCCAAACCTGCTGCTGGTAAACCCCGAGAAGGGGTAGGATTGAGCTGTGCCTACAGGGCCCTATGCCGCCGGTAAACCCCGAGAAGGGGTAGGATTGAGCTGTGCCTACAGGGGCCAAGCCTGCCGCCGGTAAACCCCGAGAAGGGGTAGGATTGAGCTGTGCCTACAGGGGCCAAACCTGCTGCCGGTAAACCCCGAAACGGGGTAGGTCGGAGTTTTATCTACAGGGGTTAACCCTTCCACTTGTAAACCCCGAGAAGAGGTAGGACAGCAGTTAATAGACACCGCTGATAGGTTGGTAAAAGGACTCGGGAGAAGGCCTGGGAAGGATATTCCTCTCCTCCTTCCCCCCCCCCCCTTGGACTTTTATGCCATAGAAAGTATTTTCTGGAAAGACTTGAAGAGTCAATATGGAATTGCGTTCTAGAGTGATCCCTTCATCTGCAAATTGTTTGCCACAATGTCATGTTAGGAATATGATTCAGGCAGTTAATAAGGAAGTGTTACCGCTTACCCAAGCTAAACTTGATCAATATTTTGTTCGTAAAAGTTTAGACAGCTCCTAACTTACAAGTGTCTTTGGAGAATCAAAATAAAGGATGTGAATTTTTAATTGCCCAGGTGCAACGTTTAGATCATTCCCAGAGATCTTTGACAAATGATGTTTACCAAATTAAATCAGAAAATGAAGCTATGTTGAATCTTAGGTTTGACAGAATAGATTTTAAAAATAGAGGATATGGCAGATCTAATCTTTCAGATGAAGGTATTGGTGGGCGGGCTATGGTTAGAAGTCTCAAATGCCCTGCAGGTCTCCTCTCCTGAACAATCTCACAAAAGTGTCCAGACAGAGACTCCTATAATTACTGAAATATTACATACTGACATCCCTGTGATTTCTAATGTTGGATCTTTACCTCCTCTCCTAGATAGAGTGAGGGAAAATACATTAGTGGATGTTATGACATCAGATATGGGGACAGCTTTTGGAGGGGGAGTACCATGTCAGAAATCTCAGATTTCAGCAAGCACTAGGAATAGCAATTTCAGTGCCCGGACTTTGCAGTCTAATTTTTGGCCTCAAGATACACCCCAGTAGTGGTCACTAGTGGTGGTTTTTAATTTTAGTAAGAAAAGATCTTTTAGATATAGAATGAAAGTCTCCCAGGCTGGGTTGAAAGATCTGAGAGATTTTATATGTAATTATATTCAGGTAGACCTTAAATTGGACGACCTGCTTTTTATTCATCCATTATGTGATAGGGATCATTATACCCGATGGAAAGTGACTTTTACCCATAGGAGTGTTTCGGAGAGAGTTTGGGGTGCTCATAGAACTCTAAGATATTCTGGGGTGTATATCTGCCAAGCAGAAAATATGCTGGCTAGAGCTAATTTGTGGTCTTTTAATCAACAAAATGATAGTATTTTATATATGCAATCAAATTTAGAGGTGGAGGAGAGTCAGAGAGATTGTTTGTTAACCTCGTTAATTTCCATTGAGGAGGATTTTTCCTTAGGTGAGCTTAACCTGGTGGAGAGGACTTCAAAGGTTGTAGCTCATCAGGTAGGATCTTGGGGCCTGGTAGATGATTGTTCAATTATCTGACCCAAAGAGAATCCTCCTGTATGTAAGGTTAAACAGGTGGCTGAGGTCAGTGAGACCCAGTTATGTCAGCTGGAGCTCCTTGAAGGCTTAGCAAATGATGGCCTAGTTTTGTCAGTGTCTCCATCAGTGGTTCCTCCTTTCCAGGAGGAAGATATAGGAGAGTGGGTTACATGGGATTTGTGTGGGCATCCTGAAGACTATCGGGAGGTTGTTTTGTCCCCCTTCCCTAATATGGGAACCACTGAGTTGGAAATAAGTCCTAATCTTTGTGGTTGTTCAGTGATGGAGGATGAGAGTCCTAGACTCTGACTAGATGAAGATGGAAGTTGTGTTTCCCTGTTGTCCTGGAATATTGATGGCCTTAAACCTAAATTAGTAGATAAGGAGTTAATAGAATTTTTTCAAATCTTTCAATTTATCTGTCTCCAAGAAACTTGGTTGGAGAAGGAAGAGGAAAATGTTTTAGATTGGCTTGGGTATCGGGCCTTTTCCAAACCAGGGAAAAGAACAAGTAAAAAAGGCAGGTGTTCTGGAGGAGTAGCCACTCTTATTTCTTCTAGAGTAGGTGGTCAGTGTACAATAATCCCTTGGTATCCTAAAATAAAACTAGTATTTCAGCTGGAACCTTACTTGGTTACTTTAATAGATTGGTGCCTTCGAAGAATGCACCAATAAGATTCAAATTGTTTGAATCCGCTGTTGTTGAGGGTCGTAGAGACCATATTCCTCATCAGAATAGATACTGTGCGTGCTCATTAGAAGTTGAAACTTTGGAGTATGTATTGTATATTTGCCCTCTGTATCATGACCTGCGATAAATTTGGCTGCTTCCACTCTTTCCTGACAATCAGCTGCCATTGTCCCCGCAGGGGCTGATGGTATTATTGTCCTCTAATGATGCTGTGATACTTAAAGTTCTTTCACTTTTCTTTATGGCTGCACAAGGTCAAAGGAGGATACAACTGTAGGAACTGAGTAGGAATTAGAAAGAATATAGATTTTGCTTGAGTATTGCATTTGTTTTGTAATTCTGTTCTTTATTTTTTATTGTTTTCTTGTTTGAAAGTTTAATGGCGTAAGCTGTAATAAACTGTTTTTGACTGACCGAACGGATGGTTCTCCCAATGGAAGGAAGGGAACTTTATTTTATAGTCAGGGTTTCATCCCAATAGAGGCCATATGTCGGTATGTTTCCTTACAGTATGGTGTGTTTTCCTAGGTGGTATGTTTCCCTACAATATATGATTCATCACTAGATGTCTGCATGCTCTACAACATAAATCCTCAGTGAGGACCAATGAAGACCAAGCTGGAACTCAAGCAGATACTCAAAGTGATTCAAATACTCATTCAATTTCTTCAGGTTCACAGTTTTGAATTCAGATTCAAAATTTGCATCCCAAAGTTCATAAGAGGATTGTCAAATATATTCCCTAATTTGTCCATTTGATATTCATTAATTCATAGTCCATATTCATTAATATTCCATATTCGATATTGGTCAATTTGATAATGATGCCTCTTGTGATCCTATGATGCAGGGTATATACCACTGAATTAGGTGGGTGAATTTTAATGAATTCAAAGTTCAGACTCAAAATAATTGAGCTAATAAATAACAAGCTAATTGAACTAGAACTTCAACTTGGGGTGATTTCAGACATTACGGGGCCCTTTGGCCCCATACCGAAATCACCGAAATCATTCCCCCCCGGGATCACCCCGTAACGCCATAGCAGACGTGCCGGGGAGATCCCGGTGGGGAATGTGGGAGGGGGCGGGGCCGCGCGACGCAACGTGCAGCGGCACGGCCCTGCCCCCTCCACGCACCCCGCCGCCTGCCCTCCGGGGAGACGGGCGGGCGGCGGGGCCATTGCGGCCGCCGTGTCGGGCCAGAAGTGCATGGCCCGGGATCCCGCCGGGGATCCCGGGCCGTGGTGCGCGGCCAGACGTTACTTTTTCTTGGTCCCCGCTGGGGATCTTATTGACCACGCTTCCCGGGACATTCCCCAGGCTAGCCCCGGAAGTGTGGTTCAAATTGACCCCTTGCGGGTATTGACCGTGGCGAACATCTGGCGGCCGCCAAACAGACGTTTGAGACACGGTGACCACAGGTGGGTATTCACCGTGGTTCACCGTGATCTCGTAACGTCTGAAAATACCCTTGGTTAGAAATCAAACTAATTGAACTTAAGTTGAAATTAATTTGAATATTCATGACAAGAACAGAACCAGTGTGGCCTAGGGGATAAGTGTTGGACTTGCACCCAGGAAACCAAGATTCAAAGCCCATTTTAGCTATGAAGCTTTTCAGTGGCCTTGAGCAAGTCACACTGGGTGTAAACTGACAGACGACAGGCCCACCTCTGCTCTGCCTCACTCCTGGGTGGCCCGTCCATCTAAAGGTGGGCTGTCCAATGCGCAGGTGGAGCAGAGGCAGCCTGCTCCACTCCAGCCCACTGGCGGTGCTCCAGACCATCCCAGAGAACCACCAGCAGAACAGACTGGCCAAACCTGGGGCACCAGCCCAAGGCGGAGCTGCTGTCCGTCTGCTCTGGATGGTCGCTGCAGCTCCAGTCTTGGCTGGCGGCTGCCCCAGGCAACACCACAGAGTTGCAGATGGCAACTTAGAGAGTCGGGCAATCCACCCATAACTCTATGGTGTGGGGGAGGGGATGCCGCATATGCGGACTGTGGGCCACAGCAGCTGCCACGGGGACCGGGGGTGGCCAGCTCTGGGCCCGTCTAAAAACACCCACTGTCCCAATCTCAGTTCCCCATCTGTAAAATGCAAAGAATAATGACCTACCTCAAAAGGCTGTTGCAAGTGTGAACTGGATAAGGATTGTAAAGCACTTTGAACACTGAAATGTCTATAGAAATAATGATACTCACATTTGGTCAGATCAAACTTAAAGATTCTTGAATGGAAACTAGCCTTCTAATATGATTCAAGTATAAGGAAAGCCTGGTTCATTCTAAGCCTAAACTCAAACTTCATGGTTGTAGCTGTTTTTCTTTAAGAAACTGCAAATCCACGTATCATATGAGGAAATATTTAGTTCTCTGCACCGCTACCTCCCTCCTAGCTTATCAGCAGCTCCTAGCCAACGATCCACTCTTCCCAGCACTACAAGCCAACACCAGCTAGAGTTATACAGAAGATTTAATACACCAATTAGGATTATTTCTTCTCTGGGTTCCTTGTCTTTTCCTTCCCCTTTACAGAGTTTTTTTTAAACCCAGAAATTTCTTGGATGACTCCTCACTGCCATATTGTAAGAATAACAGCACCGGGAGTAAAAGAAAGTCTCTCTAGCCATTTATGACATCACCTACTGACCTTGTTAAAAATGTTGATTCACTGAGATCTAGATTCAGATTTCAGAAAAGCTCCTCATATTTTTCTAGTTTATACAACTGTCTGTCTGATAAATGTAAGAAAATAAACATTGAAAAGAATACCATGTACTCAACAAAGGCTGAGTCCTGTTCCCATCATATCCATGCCGGGGCATTGAGTTAACTTCTGCCCTTTTTACACGAGACACACCCATGCATGCCCATGCAGATCTGCTACGTGGGCATGTGTAGGTACCTCCCATGTGAATTCTGCAACAGGTGGGTGTGAGTGCATGCTCCCGCAAAACACGCATGCCCACCCACCATCGCTCACACACAGAGCAGCCAGCGACCTCGTGTGTGGGGATGCGTGGGGAATGGATGTGCGCTGGTATCCGCCCATCTGCACCCTCCCCCCACCCATCGCTCCCACAGCGGCACTCCATCCGCCACACACCGACCAGCCACCCCCCTGGCTGTTTAAAAAGGACCTTAAATGAGACTCCCAGCACCTCCCAAAGAAAGATATTCTGGAGTAACTCAGTGAGTGTTGGGAGACTTTCTCTCCTGCAGGCCGCTTTGAAAATGAGTACAAGCTCTGTAAGACAGATAAGATTTGTAGGATTAAGAGCTGTGTGCTGAGAATGGACGCAGGAAGGAGAAGGTCCAGATGCTGGATCTTCTATGCCATGGACTCATCGCCTTGCCATCTATGCTGGTCCTCAGTTTTGCTCCTTTCCCCTGGGCTCATTCTTTCAGCATTGAGGGATAGGGACTGGATCCATGGGCCAGATCCAGGGATTGGAAATGGGCCAAATAAAGAAGCAGCCACAAGCCTAATCTGGCCCACAAGCTGTCTGACTCCTGGACAACTAAAGGAGGACATGATAGCAGTTTTCAAATCTCTGAAAAGATGCCACAAAAAAGATGGTGTCACAGAAGGCAGAGCAAGAGGGAAGGGGCTTGAATTACAGCAATATAGATTTTGTTTCAATATTAAGACAAACTTCCTTTCACGTCCCTAATAGCCAACAGAGAGTCCACTCACCCATGTTAAAAACAATTCCTTTTGCACCTCCAGTTAAGTATATAACTGTGTGTATATAATCAGCTGCAAGGAAGGCAAAGTCCGTGTACGGCTGCTGACTGCAGTAGACTCATGTGGAAGGGCAATCTCATTTATGTGGTCAATTGCCACTTTAATTAATAGTGCTTGCTTCAGCGTTCATTCCCAAGCTGCAGGTTTACCGAGGCTCTGAGGAAGACAGCGTGCACAGCTGCCGTGAGGGAACGAAGGGCAATGCAACATCATGATGCATATGCCACGGGTCATCAGCCAACTTGTGTATTAGCTAGGCTAGGCATGCCCTGTTTCCAAATGCTGCCCTCATTTACAAATCCATTTCACACCAGGGATCCATCACAGCCCAGCTCGTCATTCGTTTCTTCCCAAATCCCTTCCACTAGGTAAAAATGTGCAGAACTGTGAGAAATCATAGGTGGGCTAGAATCGAGGGACGTGATGGGGACATGAAACAGAGGTAAATTTCTCTCGGCTAGCTGCACGGTGCAGTGACACGGATGCTCTGAACACACTGCACAGTGAACACACGCCCCTGTCTATGGCTGTTTTTACACGGACACACACACCCCCGCTGGGTGTGTGAGTGGGTGTGTGGTGGGGGGGCATCTGTGTAGATGCCACAGTGGTGGGTGGGGTGGGTGTGCACCCGTGGAAACACCACGGGCAGTGGGTGGGGTGCGTGGGTGCTCCCACATAACACCCACCTCCACCCATCACCCACCCACAGAGCCATCCAGCAAATTGGAGGAGGCTCTGTGGGTTGAGGTGGGTGTGTGCCCATGGGAAAGGTCGCACCCCCACCTCCACCCACCGTGGTCGCACACCCATCCCCCCACCCATGCGGTCCATTTAAAACAGTCTACGTGGCTTGTATGCACTGGAAGTCACTATACATAGGGACGGACATTAGGGAATTCAACCCTAAGTGAACACCTTCCCACAGTTTGAGCAATCAGAGAGGGACAAGCCCTGCCCCCTTTGGCCAATAAGCTCCGCCTATCAGAGAATGAGCTTTGCTCCCTCACACACACACACTCGCAAGTGCGCACACCACTCCCAACATTCCAAGTGCACTCCCAACATTCCACACCACTCCCAACATTCCAAACACATTCCGGGGGGGGGGGGCGGAGGGGGATGTGTTTTATAGAATTTAAAAATGATATTGTTGTTTTTATTTTTTAAACAATTTATTGTTGATATTTTGCTTTTGTAAGTTGCCCCGAGATGCCTTGGCATGAGGGAGCGATTAAAAAATGTAAAGAAATAAAAAAATAAGAAATAAATAAGGAGGGACAGAAGCTCTTCTGATTCTCATGTCACTTAGTTTCTTGTCATTTCATCATCTCCTAATTGTTTTCTCAAGTGGTTTTCCTGGGAGGCAACAAGGAAAGAAGCAGCCTCAAGCCTAATTTGGCTCACTGGTTTTGAACTCTGGTTTGGTTTTGTCTCTCTTTCCTGAAAGAGGGACATTAGAATTCAGTACCCAAAAGGAGACTGTCCTGCCTAAATAAGAAGTATTGGGATTGATGTACGTGTGTGGCAGGTCTAATGTGGTGGTATTTGGGCAAATGGAAAATAAATACCAAAGATTGTCTTGCTGCATTAGCTTCAAGAAAGTTAAAGTCAGAACCACTCTCCATTATTATCGGGGGAGTGATGAAGCCCCGATTTTGAGGAAACCGGCTGAGCTAAAGTTCTGAAAATTTATCCACGGGTTATATTTGTGGGGACCATCATACATGGAAAGCTTGAAGAAGACCCATCCAGGAAATAAAAAGTTATAACTGTTGAGAAGTTAATTGGTTGTGGTCAAAATACACAGCGTCCCGATAATTCTGAATCATCGATCTCATCCGGACAGGCAAGTTTAGCCCCCAGACTGCACATCCTTGTAGCGTGAGATCTATATCAAGTGCTGGTGAACTGTGATTAATGACTGGTGCTGGGAAACATTAGTTATTAAAGATTAAAAAATCAGTTCTGCAAGCTAGCACATGTGCAGTCGAGAGAACCCTCCTACGCCGCCTACCACCATTTGCGTTCAGTAATTAAAGAATGTCTGGAAAGTTACGTGACATTCAAGAATGGTACGTGCCTTTTCATCATTCACTCTATGGGGAGGATTTTGAGCGATCCATGGCCATTTTTACACAGACGATCCGCCCCACACTCGGTGTTCGGGCGGGTATTGGGGGGGGGGAGTGTCCATGTAAACAGTCGGCGGTGGGTTGGGGGATGGGTGTCTGCTTGGTGTTCACCCATGTGAACACCAAGTGGGATGGGTGGGGGT
>QEPC01006398.1:730043-749250 GCA_003113815.1 Sphenodon punctatus
GCCCGGCCATCCTGCTGCCACCAGGGGCCGGCACAAGACATATCCCCACCTGACTTCCCTCTCTCACAAGGAGTTGGGAACAAACAACACCCCTACCTGACAACAACCCCCTCCCCCTCCCCCCGTGGCCCCGAAGTGCCCCTAAGTGCTGCACCCTTTGGCCCAGGGCCTGCAGCTCATGGCCTGCAGCAGAGCCGCTGGCAGCTGGGATATATAGCCCCCAGCCACTTCCGGGGAGGGGAGGGGACAAGCCGGCCCACGTGACCGGCTTCTTCGCTGCCCCCCAACCCCTGGGGCTCACTGATGTCTCTTTTCTCCCCGCAGGTCCCTGGAAGTCCCTGGCCCAGCAAGAGTGGAGCAGCAGCAGCAAGCAGCAGCGGACCCTCCTCGGGTGCAGAGCTGCACCTGAACCAATGCAGCCCTGCAACATGTATTTTTCATAAGGGTTCTCTTTTAAAGGGGAGGTATGGCCACCCTACAGGAGGATAGCCATGGGACTGCATTCCCCTAGCCATTTACTCAGTAGTAGTACCATTGATTTCTATGGGGCTACTCTTGAGTAAGTGCTTTGAGGATCTCTGCCTTAGTGAGAGTGTTACCAAAACAGCCTTTGGACAGAGCCTATTTATTTATTTGGTGCCAGTAACATGCCTAGCACTGAACAATCATTAATTAGAGACAGGTCCCTGCTCCAAGGGGCTTACAATCTAGAACGGACAAGGAAGGGGAGACTTGGGAGAGGGAAATATTGGGAGAGACAGAGATACCTTCATGAAGTTGAGAAGTCCTCACAGGTGCATGGCCACGTACTTAGCTTGGTTGCAAGGGAGAAAGGGAACCCAGAAAGAGATGATAGTAGAAGGAGCATTAGCAAGCAGCCTGCTGGGGCAAGGAGCTAGGGGAAGCCTGGCAGAAGAAGGAGGGATTTGATAGGAGGGAGGGAGCAGAGTGTATGTGTCCAGGGAAGGAGTTCTGGGAACAGGGAGGGCAGTATAGGGGCAATTATAGTGGGGAACGTGTCCCCTGTAAATTTTTTCCTGATGCATATTTTCTCCTTCAGCGATAAGGGGGCAGACTGAGTTTATGTGGGACAGCATTCCGCACAAATTTTAGTCCAAAGTTTCTCCAGTGGAGGGGGGCGGGGGCAACATGGGAGAACATGCATTAGAAGGTTTAGGAAGAGTAGTACTAAATAAATACATGTATATCCTGACCCTTCCTGAAAACTCAGGTTGGGTAATATATATATAAAAACAGAAGATAAAAATTTAAAAACATATAAATCTCCTAAAAACCACCCCCGACAAACCCTATCCTCACCCACCAAAGGCTTGGTCAGCTAAATCAGTCTTACATCTGGAAAGCTGGCCACAAAAAATCCGTAGTCCTCCCTCTAACACCACTCATTCAAGTGAGTCTGTTTCCCCTACCCCACGTAATCTCCCCACCCATCCCTTCCCCCCCTTCCCCAGAGAGGGAGTGGCCATTTCCAAATCCATCCCCACAGTTTCCACACTGGAACTGACAGAACAATTGTCATATGCACTTTCCTCTTATTCTCTCTGAGTAAGATGACAGCATACAAACGTGGTAATAAAGACTTCCCACTAGTAGCTATTACCATCTTCAATCAGGCTAAGTAAGCTCTGGCAACCAACCTGACACGCTTCACAAGAACAGCCCCCTCAGGAGCCTAACCCTCCCTGTACCCAAATCGAACGACTGATGGCAATTCTTTCATAAAAGACAAGCAAGAAAAATATGTCAGTGTCATCAGAGCTAAAGACCAGGATTCATTTCACTCCAACATAAGCCTTGCTGTGGAAGACTGGGCTTCAGAAAGCTCGGTTTATAATCAGAAGGCCCCTAAATCCTCGGCTGCTCTGCACTGGGGTATCTCCACTGGAAGAGGATGGAATGGGGGAAACAGCTCTTACTCTATGCTGAAATTTCCCCCAAGAGCTAAAATAGGTTGTTTCCACATGTCTCCCCATCCCCCATGTTAGCAAGAGCAATACGTGTGTACAAGTCCATAGGAATATGGAGATCTATGGCTCAAGCCAAACTATGTGACCAGAAGTAGCTCAAATCAAAGGATGTTAACAAACATGACAGCAGACCACTTTGACCTCGACCCCACCTGCACATTTGTGCAGGCACTGCCAGAGGCTGGCCCAGGACTGTTCTGGGCCATGTCAGCAGCTATCCTACAACTACTTATTATTCCCTGTAGCACTACTAGGCGTACGCAGCACTTTACAGCCACAGATAGCTCCCTGCCCAGTGGGCTTACAATGGACAAACACACACACGCCCATTTTACAGATGGGGAACTGAGGCTGAGAGGTTGTGACTTCCTCAAAGCCACCCAGTCTGTTCGTTAGCTAGGGTGAGATTTGAACCCAAGTCTCTCAGGGCCAAGTCCAGCACCTGATCCACTAGACCACACTGGCCTGAGCTGTGATCTCAGAGACTTCCGGGGTCACAGCACAGGTCTGTCCAATCAGGCCACAGTGGGCTATCACGTGTGGTGTGGCCTGCCATGACCTGGCCTGGATCAGGTCCATCATAGCAGTCATTGGCCACCATGGCTGCCCGTCATGGCAGGGAGGGGAACTGGGAGGCCGGGCAGGTGCACGTTCATGCATCTCCCTGAACTCCCAGGCGGCCTGATTGCCAGCACATTTGTTCAGCAGTAGGGGTGGGTACCAGTGACCCATGTCATTTTTTGTTTTTCTTATTCAAAACTTTCGTTTTCGTTATCATTAATTTTGTTTTTTGTTATCGGTATCGATTTTGAGCGACAACAAAGATTTTGGTTTTGGTATCGTTTCCGTTGTGGGCTGCCGCCAGCGGCAAAAGTGACAGCAGACACCTGCCTGGGACCTGCTTGCACTGCTCACTGGCCAGAGATTACATCCATCAGGTCCTTCCCCTCCCATCACAGGCCCAGTTCAAGAGTTCAACACTGTGTCTGGCTCTGAAATGACTGCTCCATTCTCCACGTTTCCCTCCAAAAGAACACCTACCAGGCAATAACAAAATCAGTAATGACTTTCGTTATTGATATTGATTTTGTTATTATTTATCTTTGTTATCGTTATTGCATTAACGATAACAAAAACGAAGGTGTTTTTTTTCGTTATCAATATAACGAAAATTAAGTGCACACCCTGCAGCCTGGCTCAGTCTGGACCATGTTCGTGGGTGCTTTCCTTCCCCGTGCCAGTTCAGGCCACCGCCAAGCTGGCATCACGTTTATTAGCACTTTGTGTGAGCAAACTATGGCTCAGGAGCTGCATGCAGCTGTTAGACAGTTTAACGGTGGCTCTCGGTCAGGGCTGATCCCCGGGGCTTCATGCTGCCTTAAGAATCCCTTGTTTTACTTCATTGCGCCGGAGTCTTATTACTCCGTGACTCCTCGCCCTCCCCAACTCCTCGCTCCCCTCACCTAGCTCCTGCTGATACCTTCCATCCAGTACAATCTGTTACCTAAGGTCTGTGTACTCATATCCTCACCACATGGACCAGCCAGCCATCATTCTCGATGTAACCAAGCCAAGCACGTGCACCAGGGACCTCGTATCTTCATGAATGTTACATCCCTTGTCTCTCCCTCTGTTCCCCTTCCTTCGTCTCCCCCCGCCCCTCTGTCTCTCAGATTGTAAGCCCTAGGACAGGGACCATGTGCTATTCCATTACTTTGTAAAGCACCAGGTACATTGCTTGCGCTATATAAATGCTTGATAATAATAATAATTAATAATGTCTTCTGAATTGCTACTGCTCCTCAGAATCCCGCCAACCAGAACTACAGAACAACGGCTCCGCCAGTCAATCATGGCTCCGCCAGTCAAGCAGGAGAGGTTTGTGTGCACACATGTGGCAGGAGCATGTGTGTGTGTGTCTTGTGTCTCTCACCCATATGAAGATTTTGGTACGTGCTTTTAGGGACTGGGATCTTTGGCTACCCCTGAGATACATATATCCTCTGCTGTACTGATAGTACTTTCCTCAGTGGCTGAGTTAAAACAAACAAGATAGGATTAGTAGCTGCTCATAAACCTGTCAAGCCAAAACCCTTGTCCTCCAAACTAATGTCATGCACCATTCCTCAAATGACCCTATTTTCTAACAACTGCAAAATCTCTACCATTCCGCAAAATAAGTCTTTGTTTCACTCCAAATTTGGCAGCAGGCTCTTTGCTGAACTTGTCCGAACTAATGCATCTTCAGACATTATTAATTATTATTATTATTATTATTATTATTAGCATTTATACAGCGCCAGCAATGTACCTGGCACTTTACAGAGAACTAGATAGACACGGTCCCTGCCCGAGAGCTCACAATCTAAAGAAGACAGGAGTTGGAGAGACAGGGAAGGGGGAACAGCGGGAGAGACAAGGGATGCGACATTCACGAGGATGCGAGAGCTCAGGTACACGTTTCTTGGCTTGGTTTCAGTAAGTTGGGAGTTTGCAGATAACAGGTGGGGGATAAACCTGGGTGGGGATGCTTAGCAGGAGCTAGGAGGGGCAGAGCAGAAGAGGTCGGTTTTTAGGAGGGATTTGACGGTAGAAAAGGAGGGGGCAAGGCGAATGTGGGCAGCGAGGGAGTTCCAGGCGTGCGGGGCAGCGAGGGAGAAGGGACGAAAGAGAAGCTAATAGCCAAACTTTAGTAAGGCAGATTGTGTGGCCAATGGTGGAAACTGTTTACTTACTTGGAAATACTTACATCTTAATTTGTCCAGAATTTTCCCACCACACATGGTTGCTAACATAGCTTTAACCGAAAATACCATCAGTTTTCCATGGCCCTCGCTAGAGAATGTCTACTATATCTTTTTTGAGATGGGGTGACCAGAACTGCACACGATACTCCAGGGGCGGTCGTACCATAGATTTAAAGAGAGGCATTTTGATATTTTCAGTTTTATTCTCCTCCGTTTCTGAATTATTCTTAACTTTTTGTTTACTTTTTTGACCGCCGCCGCACACTGAGCTGAGGATTTCAATGTATTGTCCACAATGACTCCAAGATTCTTTTCCTGGGTGGTAACTCCTAATTTAGAACCCAGCATTGTATACATATAGTTTGGGTTATTTTTTCCTATGTCCATCACTTTGCATTTGTCCACATTAAATTTCATCTGCCATTTGGATGCCCAGTCACTCAGTCTTGCAAGATCCTCCTGAAATTCTTCGTAGTTCACTCGGGTTTTAACTACCTTAAATAACTTTGACCGCTTTTACACGGATGCACATACACCCACCCGCTTGGTGTTCGGGCAGGTGTGTAGGGGGGGAATCCGTGTAAATGGCCAGCGATGGGTGGGGGGATGGGTGTCTGCTCTGTGTTCGTCCGTGTGAACACCAAGCGGGATGGGTGGGGGTGCGTGCCAAAACACCCATTCCCCCACCCCCGTCCATGTAAAAAGGCCCTATGTGTCATCTGCAAATTTGATCACCTCACTCTTTACTCCCTTCTCCAGATCGTTAATGAATATATTAAACAATACTAGTCCCAGTACAAATCTCTTGGGCACTCCACTAGGTACTTCTCTCCACTGTGAAAACTGACCATTTAGCCCTACTCTTTGCTTTCTGTCAGTTGCCGATCCACAATAGAACACTGCCTCTTATCCCATGACTCTTTAATTTCCTCAAGAGTCTTTCATGAGGGACCTTATCAAACACCTTTTGAAAGTCCAGATACACTATATTGACCAGCTCGCCCTTATTCACATGCTTATTTACAGCCTAAAAATTCCAATAGATGAGTGAGGCAAGACTTCCCTTTCCTAAATCCATGTTGACTCCTCCCCATTAAGCCATGTTTATCAATATGCTCAATAATTCTGTTCTTAACAACCACAGATCCAGCAATGGATTCTGCTACAAATCATGTTGATTAGTTAATGCTGTTATCAAAGGATAAGCCCTAGTTTGTGTACGCATGGCAAGCAAGTAATTTTTTATTCTATATCAGGGTGGGGGAGGGAGTTATACAGATGACACATCACTAAACTGAAGTTGTCAGATGGTTATTTTTCCAGTCACTGGAAATAATATTAAACTATCCAAAGTCACCTTTGGGATGAAGGAAAAAATAAAATCCCCAATAACAGTTAAATGACTGAATTCAGAATAATTGGTACTAAAGCATCTGGTGATCAATCCTTGTCTCAGCTGCTTTCAGGCCCTGAATTTGAAAAAGGTGGAAGACAAAATTTGACTCAGGATTATGATCACTCTTACACTGTTGTATAGCTGGAGTAACTCCACTGATGTTCCTGGTGTCCTCAAGCTCAGGATGTGCCCTTACTCCTCTGCCTATGCCTTGTACAGCTTTTGAGTAGGATGCTCAGTGCATCATAGTTAAGAGCAATTAAAATGAACTCTCAAAAAGTTATGTGTGATCAGTGTTTGGAGTTAGGAAACATACAAGGAAATGACCTGAGGAGGTGGAGGAGGGGGAGCATTATTTTATTATGCATGTGCATTCAGGCAGACTTACCCATTCATAGTCAAAGAGAGCTAATATAGAAACTCCAAGAGCAGTGGGCATGAGACCCAGAGAATATTATCACTTGCCCCCTTTCTCCTAACCCCACATAGTGCAGACAGCTCTGTCAAGGGAGCATACTTTACTGGGTCAGCTGATGCATAAGCTGACACAGAGTCCAGAGACATGGCTACCATGGAGCGAGGAGACTTAGTTGATGCCAGACCCTGGGCTCTGGGGTGAGGGGTCGGGTCTCTGCAAGTGGCCTAAGAAGAAATAAGAAATGTTCAGAGTGGGTGGCGAGGGAGCAGGGTTAACACTGCCCTCACCCACTCTGAAAATTGTCTAACAGCGCTAGTATTGCAGTATTTACTAGTGACCTGGGCACCATCATCCATACTTTCATCACCTCCAGGTTGGACTATTGTAACGCGCTCTACATAGGACTACCCATGGTGACGGCTCGGAAGTTGCAGCTGGTGCAGAAAGAGGCAGCCCGGCTTTTGGTGGGGCTGGGCTGCCGGGAGCACATTACACCGGTGTTCTTTTCTCTGCACTAGGTGCCAGTGGTTTTCCAGGCCTGATTCAAGGTGTTGGTATTGGCCTATAAAGCCATAAATGGCCTTGGCCCTGCATATCTGCAGGATCGCCTCACCACCCGAGCTTTGGATTGACCCCTGTGGTCATCCAGGGGTGCCCTGCTCAAGGTTCCCTGAGTCTTCTGGTGGGGGGGCACACAGGAGAGGGCATTCTCAGTGGTCACGCTGCAGCTGTGGAACTCCCTGCCAGTGGGGGCCCGACTGGCCCCTGACCGCCTCTCATTTTGATGAAGTTGTAAGACCTGGCTGTTCTGCCAGGCGTTCGGCAAGGGAGATGGGTGATGTGTGGGGGTTTGGGTTAGAGTGGGGGGGGTGGTTTTTTGGTACCTCCTTTTAAAGTTGTTTTAAGTTGTTTTAAGTGTTTTTATATTTTATATGATGTGAGCCGCCCCGAGCTGCCTGAGGCAGGAGGGGCAGGATAATAAATTTTAAATTAATTATATTATTATTATTATTATTATTATTATTATTATTATAGCACTACTAGTCATACGCAGTGATGCTCAGCAGGGGGGAGTGTTGGTCACACCCCCAGACACACTTAAAACTTCCTTCCTGGTAAGGTTGCTGCCACTCCAAGGGGTGGGGGCTGGTTGGGAGCCAGAACAGTGTGACCACCTTTGTTGGGGGAGGCCGAGGCTGGCAGGGAGCCCCCTGGGAGCCCCTTCCCCCTTGCTCTTCAGGGCTCCATAACTGGGACATGGGCACAGGCCCACCACGGCCGTAATATGCCACTGCCACCATCTGTAGCTATAGCAATACAGTGAAGTCTGCTTCGGTCGAATTTCTCTGGGCATGTAATTGTAAAAAAGTTTGACTTATCAGAAATTTGAATTACACTGACCTTAAAGAAATGGACCTAGAGCTGGAGAAGACTGATGTTCTGGTGGAGATGAAGTGAGCGCTATAGAAGCAGAGAATCGGAGCAGACAGCACAGCAGGGCAGAGCTCCTGTCAGTACTGATTGATTCTGGAAGTCTCAAAGGAGCTGGAGAAACAAGGAAACATGGTACTGACCCCCTCTACGACCCACTGGAGTCTCTCAAGGTCACAGCAGACAAGGTATCACAAATGCACACATGTATGTGCACAAACGCACACACGCACACCTAGGGCTGGCCTTACTACAGGGCAACTGCCTAGGGCCCCACTCTTGTCCCTACTTCCAGGGGCCAAGCAGTGGACCCCATTTCAACAGGGCAGGGTATGGTGGCCCCACCCCCTGCCAGTGTGACCTCAAACGCAACTACCTCTAGGCCCCTGTGGAGGGTGCCGTTGAGGGGTCAGAGGCACGGGGAAGTGGGAGGGGCCATCATAGGCCCCACATTTTGTCTTTACCCAAGGCCCCGCAAATTCTAAGCCTTTCCCTGCACACCCCCTCTGCCCCGTTGTCAGTGTGATTCTGCATTTCAGGGGAGCTGGAGACAGAGAAGGCACACATTCACATGAGCTCACAGGAGACTCTTCTCCCAAGTGTATTCTTTGTTTTGGGAGTTTGCATTCCTGAATTTTAATTGTTCCCATATTTCTTCTCCTGCTTGAAAAGTTCCTGCCTGCTTCTAAATTTACCACCGTGGCCCATAACAGGTATCCTATTATTGTGCGTTTTCTGCTGTTGTTGTTATTTTTCTTATCATTGTCCCCAGGAAGCAGGCAGTGGGATTCTCCCCAAGGGGAAAATCACCTCTATTCCCCTCCACAGCAATTAAGGATGTTTTCAGATGGACAAACTAATCCTAGATAAGGCTTTAACCCAGATGTTTGATGTCCATCTGAATGACGCTAATCCTAGATTATAACCTAGGATTTAGAATAACATCCGGATATCATAAGCCCTAACAAGCTAGGGTTTATGATATCCAGATGTTAAACTAATCCTAGATAATGTCTGTCTGAACGGACTAATCCTAGATAGTTACTAATCCTAGATTAAAGCCTACCTGAAGACCTGACCACCGCTNTTAAGAATCCCTTGTTTTACTTCATTGCGCCGGAGTCTTATTACTCCGTGACTCCTCGCCCTCCCCAACTCCTCGCTCCCCTCACCTAGCTCCTGCTGATACCTTCCATCCAGCACAATCTGTTACCTGAGGTCTGTGTACTCATATCCTCACCACATGGGCCAGCCATCATTCTCGATGTAACCAAGCCAAGCACGTGCACCTGGGACCTCGTATCTTCATGAATGTTACATCCCTTGTCTCTCCCTCTGTTCCCCTTCCTTCGTCTCCCCCCGCCCCTCTGTCTCTCAGATTGTAAGCCCTAGGACAGGGACCATGTGCTATTCCATTACTTTGTAAAGCACCAGGTACATTGCTTGCGCTATATAAATGCTTGATAATAATAATAATAATAATAATGTCTTCTGAATTGCTACTGCTCCTCAGAATCCCGCCAACCAGAACTACAGAACAACGGCTCCGCCAGTCAATCATGGCTCCGCCAGTCAAGCAGGAGAGGTTTGTGTGCACACATGTGGCAGGAGCATGTGTGTGTGTGTCTTGTGTCTCTCACCCATATGAAGATTTTGGTACGTGCTTTTAGGGACTGGGATCTTTGGCTACCCCTGAGATACATATATCCTCTGCTGTACTGATAGTACTTTCCTCAGTGGCTGAGTTAAAACAAACAAGATAGGATTAGTAGCTGCTCATAAACCTGTCAAGCCAAAACCCTTGTCCTCCAAACTAATGTCATGCACCATTCCTCAAATGACCCTATTTTCTAACAACTGCAAAATCTCTACCATTCCGCAAAATAAGTCTTTGTTTCACTCCAAATTTGGCAGCAGGCTCTTTGCTGAACTTGTCCGAACTAATGCATCTTCAGACATTATTAATTATTATTATTATTATTATTATTATTAGCATTTATACAGCGCCAGCAATGTACCTGGCACTTTACAGAGAACTAGATAGACACGGTCCCTGCCCGAGAGCTCACAATCTAAAGAAGACAGGAGTTGGAGAGACAGGGAAGGGGGAACAGCGGGAGAGACAAGGGATGCGACATTCACGAGGATGCGAGAGCTCAGGTACACGTTTCTTGGCTTGGTTNGGTGTGTGTGTGTGTGTGTGCTGTGTTTTTTCTGCTGCAGACAGAGAGCACAGTTGCAGGCTTTGGGCTGTGCTTCTTTATTTTTCCCTGTGCAGTCCTTTCACCATCTCCCCCTGCCTGCCTGTACATCGTGCTGAGCACTTCAGCAAAGCACCACGGGATTGCAAATTCATCCAGGAGACTGTAAATCCTGATTAACAGCAAGGTTGTGTTCAGACGAACCATCAAGGATTAACATTATCTGGCATCAAAATGTCCATCTGAACAAAACGGAGATTGTAAATCCTAGATAATAAACTAGACTTTTACCTAGGATTAGTTTGTCCGTCTGAAAACGCCCTAAATCCGGCTGATATGCAAATTAATCCCTTCACGAGATAAGGGAAATGTATGAGAAGGGCTTAGCCCGAATGTCAACCCTTACTTTTCAGGCTTCACTTTTTGAAATTCACCCACATTTCACCCAGTGCATCTCGGGCCATAAACCTTTCACACATTCAAAAGAGGGTAAGGCAGGGGAAGTGCTTCCTGCAGAACTAACCAGCTTGTGTGAATGCGCTCAAAGAACTTTGTTCCTTCACTCCTGTCTCTCACTGACAGGGTAGATACTCTAGCAGCAGTACAGGGTTGTGGTCACCATGAGCCAGATCGCCTCACAGCAATTTGCTGGCAAGCCAGATTGCACACAAATCTCTTATTGTATGACCCCCAGTGTACTTTATTTCTATAGCGCAGGGGTAGTCAAACTCTGTCCAGATTTCTCAACTTGAACTGTGTGAGTGAAACATGCAGAGCTGGGAGCTATTACTGCATGGTGTCATTCTGGAAATGTATATTTTATTTAGAAAATACTGATGTTTAAATAAATTGGATTTTAAGGCCACGGGCCAAATGAAATCTGATCGCAGGCTGGATTCAGCCCATGGGGCACCAGCTGGACAGCCCTGTATTTTAACTACATGCTGCCAGAAAATTGTTAATACACTCAGAGATCCTGATCTTTTCAGCTGGATGAGTCTACTCCATACACCAAGGACTCCGCCCTAGTTGAGAAGAACCGGTTGTTAAAAGCCTACCAGAAAACACCTAAAGGGAGGTGAAGGTGACACTGTAACACTCAGCTCCTACAGAACCGGTTGTTCATTAAGTAGAACAGAGATAGAGAACCTCAGGTCCGGGGGGCCAAATACGGCCCACAGCAAGTTTTTATGTGGCCCCTTTTGAGCCCCTGGATTCATTTTCTACCTCTAACCACTGAAAAACTGAGCTCAGGGTAAGGGAGCAAAGATAAAAGCATGCACACAAGGTTAGGAGACAGATTTTTGGCACAAATCCTTGATCTGGGCCCTCCTTTTCTTGAGTACACCCCTTAAGCACCCCCTTCCCCAACTTGTACGTGACCCTTGGAGCTTGTACTAATTTTCAAAGTGGCCCTCGGGATGGAAAAGTTTTTCTACCCCTGAGATAGAATATCACCCCTGCCATACACCTTCAAAATTTGAGTTCAGCTTATCCAATTCAAGACAGAATACATTTGCTAGACTTGGAGCTGGGGGAAACAAATTTATTCAACTTATTTAAAAAATTGAGTTAGGCAAGTTTCACTTATATGGATTCCACTGTGTGGGCTTTTGGAAGGGATGGGAACCTAGCCCCCATCCTCCATTATTATGTGGATGCCTGAGCATTTCTTTCCTTTCATCTTCCTAACACATTCCAGATGGCCACCTATGAGAAAAATCCCACTAGGAGTATATAACAACACACACACACACACACACAAATGCTCCTCTCAGCTCCAGGTCTGAGGGCATATGCTTTGGAAATCCCCAAAGCTGTGTTTTTCATTCTTTCTTTATGGCCCCATGCTTTGCAGTGCAGGCTGTTTAATAACTTTAGCCAGACAACTACATGTTTATGCTTTGTATTTAATTTTATAGTCCATGAGATAATTCTCAAAGGCTTTTCTCTAGACAGGTTTATGACCAAATTGTTCTGCTCTTCTAATGACGCAGTCATATTTCCACTCAGATGACCAGATTCCTATCTCCTTTCCACTGGTGTTACGTGGCTGCCACTCTTCACCTGAGATCTGAATCAGGCCCAGAGGCATGGGAAATGTTGAACTCCATCCCCCCTGCAGAATGTGACCTCTCCTTTACAAACAACTCCAGGGCCAAAGTTTCAATCCTAGCACCTGATTCTTTCCTCCGTTGCAACTTGAGCAGAGCTGTTTACACCCAGGAGTGCCAGGCAGGGCAAAGTGTTTCTGGGTCAGAGGGGGCAATATTTTACTGCCACTGAGTTTCAATGGAAATACTCGAGCAAATAGCTTGTGAATTGTGGCCTAACAAGCCCTGGAAAGGCATTTTTGGTGACAGAGGAATGCAGAGAAGCAGCCCTTAAGTGTGTTTCCACTACACCTGAGGCAGGGAACATTTCCCCACAACAGATCAGATAAATGTATTGACCCAAAACTCCACAGGAACTCTGTAGGGATGGCACCCCTGCTCAGAGCATCCACACCAGAAGCACTCTGCTCCCTGGCACCCGGAAGCTCCCCTTTCCTTGTCCTCTGCCTGTGGTCTGCCAGGAAACAGATGGCAGACCACAATGAATGTAATTTGGGGGGAGCCTCCAGGGGCTGGATAAAAAGGAACCTCGAGCTGGAGGTGACCCACATGCCAGAGGTTCCCTACCACTGACTTAGGCAGACAGCAAAGTGCTCACCCAGACCCCAGAAACTAGGATCACTCCTGGCAAGAATGTAGCCAAAATATGATAGACTGTGCAACTGAACTGAGGCCCATGATTCTGGGGGTCCCCATGCTCCCTGATGCAGCTGTGTCCTCTACCGCATTGCATCTCCATTTCTATCACCCCCATTGCAAGGGGTTCGACAAGATGATCCTCGAGGACTCTTCCACCTCTAAGATGCTACGATTCTATATGCCAGGAGTGTGAGGAAAATGTCAGTAGAAGCTTGACATTCAGTAAACATCCAGAAATCCATCACAGGGGAAAGAAAATGTACAAGTCCTCTGAATGGGAAGTGCAGGAAGAGCTCAGCCCTTACTATGCACCAGAGAATCCACCACACAGGAAAGAAACCCTATAAATGCCTGACAGTGGGGAAAGCTACTACACATCAAAGAACTCAAACATCTGGGATTCTCCCACCATTCCCACCAGCAGCAGCTATAATTGGGGTTCAGTGGGAAATTAATGGTTGAGTTCACTTTGGAGGCGGTATAAGGCCAAATAGTCTGGAAGACACTAGAGTTGACCTAAAGCTTAGCCACTGAGCCACAGTACTAGTTCTACCTAAGCATGCTATCAAAAACTTTCTTAAGAAGTGAGCAATATACAAAGTACTTATAGGGCTGAATTTTAAAAAG
Organism: Sphenodon punctatus; assembly: GCA_003113815.1. Classification (NCBI taxonomy): domain Eukaryota; kingdom Metazoa; phylum Chordata; class Lepidosauria; order Sphenodontia; family Sphenodontidae; genus Sphenodon; species Sphenodon punctatus. The sequence continues at coordinate 743,605 of QEPC01006398.1, forward strand.
TAAACTGCAGTTGCTCCTGTAGCTCAAGTGGATCAGCTTTGCAAAGGAAATCCAAAGAAAATGAGTTCAAATCTGATTGATTTGAGAAAGATATTATGTGGATGTGATTGAACCTCCTTTTTAAGTTTTTTTTTTAATGTTTATTTTTTCTCGGCCCAGCCTCAAATGTGAGCAATAAGCTAGTTTAAGACTGAATGCATTTACATAAATCTGCGCATATGCATTTATACAAACTAGGAGGGTATTTTTGCTCTCATAAGAGCACTTTGCATTGCTTGAATGTGGGTTTATTTTACATTAAGTGAATCTGAGGGTGTGGTTTCAGAGGATCAGAGGATTTTGTAACTCTTCAGTTATTTTAATGAACTTTCTTTTTTAAAAAAAATAACAGCTGTTAATGACAAAGAACTTCAAGCAATGGCTGCTATTGAAGGTGGGGTTTTTTTCCCTCCTTTTCATGCAGTTTGCCATAAACAAAGTTAAGGAAGGAGGAAGATGAAAGATCAGAGACTCCATACAGAACTGGGCTGTTAAGCACTGGGCTATCAGACAATCCCCACAGACGTGGACCATCGAGCACTGGGCTATCAGAGAATCTGCACAGAACAGTGACAGTCAGTCTGTCCTTTACTCTGATCTGCCGTGCTCCATACATTTTATTTAAATGTACTAAAATGCGAATTATTTCTCCCCCTTGAAACTCTTTCCTACAACCTTCTCCCTAGTATTTCCCATTATGCATAGATCTTAGCCTGCTTTGTTTACCATTTGATTCTTATTTTCCCTTCATTGTATTTAAATGTTTGAAATACTTCTCATAACAGAAGTTGATCCAGTAAGAGAGATATAGTGTGGACTACTTTGTCTCCCTCTCATACATGTTGGACCAACACAGTCACCTCCCTTTCCCTCTAGACCAGAGGAGACCAAAAGGTAGATCACAATCTACTGTTAGATCATAGACTTGTCTCCAATAGATCACAGTGAGGAGAAGGGGTTCAGCCCATCAGACAGCATCTCTGTGGAGGAGAGCAGGAAGTATCTCCAGGGAGGAGACAGGCAAGGAGAGCTCCTCCAGTGTGTCAGGGAAGGCTCTCTCTAAAGGGAAGTGCCCTTTCTGCTCTTGAGACCAGTGGCTGAGGTGCCCTAGAGCACAAGAGCCAACTGGTGGGGACCTGGTAGATCACTTGAGGTCAATACCTAGATCAAGTGGGTCATGTGCACCATAAGTCTGCCCACCCCTGCTCTAGACTACAAAAGATAGAGACACAGACTCTCTGCAGTGTGAGGAATGCAGGTCAACCTAGAAAAATCCTGCTTCTGAGGGTATTTTCAGACGTTACGAGATCACAGTGAACCACAATGATTACGCACCTGTGGTCAATGTGCCTCGCACATCTGTTTGGCGGCCGCCAGATGTTCGCCACGCTCAATCTGCACATGGGGTCAATTTCAACCACTCTTCCCGGGTTAGCTGCACCAATTCCCCGGGAAGCGTGGTGAAAGTGATCCCCAGCGGGGATCAAAGAAAAGTCACATCTGGTTGGGAGCCACGGCCCGGAACCACCGGCGGGATTCCGGGCCGTGGCGATTTTGGCCAGACGCTGCGGCCGCATAGGCCCCACCGCCCGCCCATCTCCCCAGAGGGTGGGCGGCGGGGAGCGGGGAGGGGGCGGGGCCTTGCAGCCGCACATTGCACCGCACAGCCCCGCCCCCTCCCAGATTCCCCACCAGGCTCCCCCGGCACGTCTGATATGGCGTGACAGGGTCATCCCGGCGGGGGATGAATTGATTGGTTTCGTGACGGGGCCAAATGGCCCCGTCACGTCTGTAAACACCCTGAGACTACTAGTACCCCCTGCCCGGTCTTGCTTGCATCTCCCTATAGAAGTAGGCACCTTGAGTTAGAGGGGGGGAAATACATTTTGACCCTGAAAGCAATTTTGCTGCATTTAGACTCTTTAATTTTGGCAACATTCATCGGCTGCCGTTCTTCTTGATTGCAGCATTCCCCGGCAAAGCCACTCTTCCCACTGAAAAGCTGAGTAACATTCTCAGGAGGAGAGCAAGCAGAAAGATGAACAGGGATGAAAACATTTTGTTTATAGCGACAGTCACAGGCTGTTCTAGTCAGCCCCGCAGACACCCAGTTTTCTAACATCTGTACAATCCCACAACTCCACAACCACACAACAGCCATTATGGGACAACTGCATTTCAGAGACAGAAGCAAACCGAGTGAATTTTCATAAGGAACTTAAAGTACAATCCTGACTCCATTGAAGCTGGCAGCTAAACTCCCATTGACTTCAATGGAGTTGAGTTTGTGCCCCATAATAGACTGTTTTGCTGAAAACTGGTGGGAACATGTTTCTGACCTCAGGCCAGATCCTCGGATTGATGCAAGCATGTACAACAAACTGGACGCATGCTAATTTACAGCAGCAAAAACTCAGACCCAGGGTTTCAAATGAACAATGGCTGTGATGGTATGAACACACAAAGGGCCATATCTCAGTCAGACCCTTGTTCTATCATGGTATCATTCCTACCCAATCAATTTGATTCAGTATGAATTGTTTATAAGTAGCTGAAGAGGCTACCGTGTTTGTTGAATTATTCTATCATGCTCTCCAAGTATTGAAAGGCATCCAGTATTCATGTCTGGCTACCATGGACTATGATTCCGGCCTTCCATTGCTACAGTGTTCCAGTAAACTTGGAAACATTCTTTGAGGGCATAAGAACATAAGAACTACCATACTGAGTCAGATCAATGGTCCATCAAGCCCAGCATCCTGTCTCCAACAGCAACCAATCCCGGTCGCATGGAAGAAGTACCAACAGTCACAATGGGCAATACACTCCCTGTTGATCACTCCCCTCTCCCAACAGTAAAAAAGTTTCCATCTCATAATCTACTTGGCTAATAACTGTTAATGGACCTATTCTCCAAAAACTTATCCAGTCGTTTTTTAAACCCAGCTATACTACTGGCCCTGACAACCTCCTCCAGCAATAAATTCCATAATTTGTGCTTTGAGTGAAAAAATACTTTCTTTTATTTGTTTTAAATCTGTCACCATTTAGTTTCATGGAGTCTCCTGTTCTAGTACTACTTGAGCAGTACTACTAGTGCAGAGAGAGACATGCCTGTAGCATGACAGACAAATAAGACACATGGGCAAGTAGATATTGCTGTCCTGGATCATACCTCCATGTGGGAGTATGGACAGCTGGATGGTTGAGGATTTGAGGGATTAAGAAGGATTGCTCATCAGTTCAGGATGGAGGTAATTACTTCCCCACCTCTACTGGTTCCCTTCTGTCCTACGAAACCTCAGCATTCCCTTTTTTTGTTCTCCCCAAGGAGCAGGACTGGGCAATGTAGACTAGATGATCCTCAAGGTCCCTTCCAGCTCTATGATCCTATGATTTTAACTGATTGCCATATTTAGGGGGGCAGGTACCAGGAAGGCATTTCCACCAGCTCAGGTTGACTGATGATTGTGTGGGGTTTTGGCCATCCCCTGCAGCAGTGGAGCATAGCACACTTGTCTGAGTCATCTGGATATATCTTACTAATCCGATTCCCTTTGCATCATCCACACCAGAGATGCCTACATTTCAACAAGCAGAGGAAGCAATTCTTCTTTCTAGGGTATTATGGGAAGAACCTCTCAGATAAGTATCTGAAAGACCACCTCTATCCTCGTGTCCCATCACGGCCTCTGAGGTCAGCCGGAAACACCCTGTTGCAGGTACCATCTGCCTGGCAAGTTTCTACAACAAGGAAGGGCATGCAGAGAGGCATTCCCAGTGGCTGTCCCACAATTATGGAACACCCTTCTCTTGGAGGTTTGTCTAAGCCCAACCCTGCTCATCTTCTGGAGGTAGGCATCTAGCAAGCAGGGGTAGGGTAGGGGGTTGGGGGTTTTATCTGTGTTTATTTTGTTTTATTGGGGTATTTTTATATTTGGGTCTATTCTGTGTTTTTTGTACTTATTTACATATTATAGCCTACTCTGAGCCTCAAGGGAATGGGTGGAATAAAAATGTGAATAAATAAAAAAACAGCAGTCACATGCAAGGAGTTTGTTTTTTAAACCTTCCTGCACTTTGAAAGTACCTTTGCTGTGTCTCAAATGGACAGTGCTGTTTCTTTCTGGCACCCCTGCCTGTCTGTTGTTCTATCTACTGTCACTCATCTTATACTTGATTGTAAGTGCTTTGGGGCAGGAAGCATTTTTTCATTATTTGTTTGTACAGTGCCTCACACAATGGTCACCTGTTTTATGTTTAGGGCTCCTGGGTACTAGAGAATGCACTATAATAACAAGAGTTGTGGACTTGAGGATTTTGTAAGTAAGGATTTGTTACCCAGAAAGAGGCAAATTGTCATCATCATCTTCTCTTTGGTTTTAGATGTTGGAACTAGTTGAGGGCAAACCTAATCCTAGTTTAACAGGCTCTTCCTGTCTTATTTTTCTTTTCAGTTGTCTTTAATCATCCTCATTATTTTTCTTATCGATGGCAGTGCTTTAACATTGTATTTTATTAGAGTCTCAGTAGCCTTCATTTATTCAACTGTAGTGATTTGTTTTATGTATTAGTAAAGATTTTAACTTCATTTTAAATCTGGCTTGGTTGTTTCTGGATTGAAAGGTAGATTAACTTCCCAGAGTCTGTTTGACAAATCTATCTATCTACAGATCTAAAATGAATAAAGCCAACAGAATGCAATCCTATTGACATGATGCTGGGCTAAATGTTGAGGAGTGGGGACTATGCCTTTAAGCCTCGGGGAACAAATCTCCCTTAAAGTCAAAAGGAGCCTTGGCCATTTGCTTCAATGGGTGAAGGATGCTCTCATAATGTCTTGTTGTTAAAAATGCAAATTTCCCCTTTGTTTCTTGCAGCAAATCTGCCTGAGGGTATGTTCCCCTCCTCCTTAAAGTCCCAGTTAGGGCTAAACGAGTACCTTTTTTTAATGGCAAGAATTCTCCCAAGTTCAGGCACTCGCAAGATCAATTTCCCGGTAATTGCCCAAACCCATGATGAACTCTCGGCGAGAATTTTTTTTAAAAAAATTAAAAATTAAGTGTGCATGAGCAAAATGGCTGCTGTCATAATCAAAATGGCATTGAAGCTATTGCTACCATATTGGTTAAGGGCGGTGGCCATTTTGCACATGCACAGTTTATTTTTTTAATATCTCACTGAAAAGTTTGCGAGATATCATCAGGCATCCTAAGGGTCTCAGTTCAGCCCAAGACAAACCGACAAGCAGGATTTCAATGAAATGTATCACTTTTGCGAGATCTCATTTCAGCCCGAGTCCCATTAAAACAGCCTCCGAAACCCAGCAAATTAAAATCTAGACTCTTTAATTTTGGCAACATTCATCAGCTGCCCTTCATCCTGATTGCAGCATTCCTCTGCAAAGTCACTATTCCCACTGAAAAGCTGAGTTACGTTCTCAGGAGGAGAGCAAGTAGAAAGATGAACAGGGATGAAAACATTTCGCTTATACCGACAGGCTGCTCTAGTCAGCCCCGCAGACACTCAGTTTTCTAACATCTGTACAATCCCATAATTCCACTAGGGATGGGCAAACAGAACCGAGTTCAGAAATTCAGTTCGGTT
>QEPC01006398.1:763757-784421 GCA_003113815.1 Sphenodon punctatus
TTAAGAGATGGGCCGCCGTGTTCTGCACTAGCTGCAACCTCCGGGCCAGTATAAAGGGAAGCCCCACGTAGAGCGCGTTACAGTAGTCCAGCCTCAAGGTGATGAAGGCATGGATCAAGGTGGCCAGGTTAGTTCTGGAGATATATGGGTGCAGCCTCCGTACCAGATACAACTGGCGGAAATCCGCCTTCACCACCCCATCCACCTGCTGATCCAGACGGAGGTCTGCATCCAATAATACCCCCAGACTCTGAACCTGCTGGGCCACGGAGGGGCGCACTCCCTCCACAAGAAGGGGCAACACCTCCCCCGCTCGTCCTACCACCATCACCTCCATCTTATCAGGATTTAGCTTGGCGGAGAGGGGGCTGTAAATATAGTGGTCCTTGGGCACATAGGGTGTTTTAAATGAGCAGGGCTGTGGTGGGGGAGGTCCGTGGCTGTTGAATGGCACTGCTACAGAGCAGCCACTTGGGTGGAGTGCGTGGGGAGGGATTCTAATGGGCAGCTCCCCGAGTGGCTACTGTGGCAGCCGCCTTGCACTCCTCCGGCCACAGACCATGGGGGAGGGGGGAGCGTGCCCCAGGTATGAGCACTGGGGAACCAGGCTCCCCAGCGCTCGCAGCCAGTTCCTGTGACTTGCAAAGGCCGTACCCCCACCCACAGGGCCTCTGAGTGTGGGATCTGTCTGCTGGCATGGGTGGCTGTCCCAGCTGATAAGGGCAAGGGATGCATGGGTGCTGGTTGCTGCTATATGCTTTTTGGCTTGCCCCACACAGCGCACTCTGGATTTCTCAGCAATGCTCCTTGTGTGGCCATAAGTAGGTGCTGCATGGCTCACGGGAGCATTCATCCTCCCCCCCCCCCCTTCCACCTTCAAACGGGCATTGAAATGAGTAGCTTCTGGGTGGCCATGCAGGGTAGTATCTCGTTTAAAAACAAACACCCATATTCTTAAGCTCCTGGGCTTAGCTTTCAATATACGAGTGAGGTAACTTTATTTGTGTGATCAATGCCTAAGGGCTTGTTTATGTTTACATGAATTACAGGGTGTAAACCATGTGATAATAAGCCTCAGAACAAACTGGTGGTTGTTACCATCCACTTTATCCCCAGCATCTTATATGAACGCTTTTCTTATACTCTTGAGTATCTGGGGATAAGCTATGACTAACTTTTCTACCTGCATTCTCTTAGAAACAGGCTCTGAGCTACCCCTGGGTTAGTAGGACTGTTATGAATTCAAATCACTTTGCCAGCAGCCAAGTGCTACCTAAACTTCGTTTTCTTTCAAGTGCCTGCGCTCTCTTGGTTCTGACGAATGAATCCTTAGATATGCCGGTGATGTGTCTTGGGAGCACATTTAGCGCTTCAGCAAAGTGGCAGGGCTGTGACATCCTTAACATCGACTTCTTTTCTGCAAGAATTTGACTTTTTTGTGAGAGAATATAAATAATATTATTTTTTTCCCCCTTCTAACAACCAGGGAGACAAAAGTTTACAAAGTGGTCAGGCTTAAAAGCTGTCATATTTTTAAAAAATAAAATAAAATAAATGTGGGGTTCTTTATTTGCTTTTGAGTCTGAGCTTACAGGCAGCATCCTCACCAGAATCTCTGCGGGGCAGGAGGGGGTGCCCCTGCTGTACAGGGCCAGCCTTAGAATTTGGGGAAGTCCGAAGCCTTGGGGGGCCTGCCCCTTCCAGGACACCTTCCATGAAGCCCTAGTAGTAGTGACTGTGTTGGGGGGGGGCTCCACACCCTGCCCTGGTGAAAATGGGGGCCCACTGTGGGTTCCCCGGAAGTGGAGAAAATAGTGAGACCGAGTGGTCACCCTGTGGTAAGGCCGGGTCTGCTGCCATCCCACCTACCATGCACACAGCTTTGCTAAAACCGCTCCCCTCCATGTGGGAATGGACATGCTAGGGGAGAAAGCCGTGGCAAAGTCTGTGAACTTGTGGAGGAAGAAGGTGGCCCATGCCCACAAGCTGTTTCCCTTAAACAACAAAGCTAACCCCTTGTCATTCTTATCGTAACCAAGCCAAGTACGTGCACTTGAGACCTCGCATCTTCATGAATGTTAGACCCCTTGTCTCTCCCTCTGTTCCCCTTCCTAAGTCTCTCCCCCAGCTCCTGTCTCTCAGATTGTAAGCCCTAGGGGCAGGGACCGTGTCTATTTTATTACTTTGTAAAGTGCCAGGTACACTGCTGGCGCTATATAAATGTTTGTTAATAATAATAATAATAACCCCACTGAACACTCATGTACAGCACATCCATCCTCAGATGTAATTCAGAAAATGAGCCCTAGTCCTTGTGTGTATGCAGTCATCTCCGCTCCCTTTCCCTGAGTTCAGCTTTTCAGTGCTTGGGGGTAGGAACTAGATCCAGGGGCCAAATCCAGGCGCTGGAAGAGGGCCACATAGAAACTTGCTGCAGGATGCATTTGGCCCCCAGGCCTTGGGTTCCCAATCCCTGGTACAGAGTTTGCTCCCTCCCTCCAGATAGTCATCCTAGCTCCTCCCTCCTCACTTTTAAAAAGCACCTGAAGACTTTTATTTTATTTTCTAGGTGCTCCTAAGGGATCCACTGCTGGATTTTATTTCTTCCCCTTTTACTCTTTCCTTTGAAAATTGTTTTGAATGGACTGTATTTTATTGAGTTGTTCTGTGATGTGCCCCAAGTGCCTTTTGGCAGGGGTGGAATTCATTGCCAGAGGATGTCATGAAGTCCAATAGCATAACTGGGTTCTACAAAGGGTTGGAAAACTTCCTAGAGGATCAGTCCATAAGTGGCTGTTAGTCAGGTTGGTCAGGGAATGAAACCTTAGACTGTCAGGGCTGGTCTGAGAGGGAATAGCAGGAAATGGATCACTCCATTTAGGGCTGAAATGAGATTTCACCAAAACAGGAAGTCTCATCACAATCCCAGTTTCCAATACCGTATTGAATCAAGAACCTGTCAGTACTCAGTAAGGTCTCGACTGAAATTTCATTTTCTTGATTTACTGACTTTCCGCTTATCAGGATCCTATTTACAGCTCTGCCGTTTACCACTTTGCCAGCAATTTCAAATCTCAAGAGGTAACACCGACGCAATACCACATTTCTTGCACTCCATTTTCCCTTGTACTTCCTTGTCACTCATTGGCTAGTACGCAGATTCATTTACTAATCTCCAATCCAGTTGCAGATTGGTCAAGGCAAAGGGAACAACATTGAACAACAATTCTAATTGAAGGCACTGAAGTGGACGTTAAGGGGCAATGGGGGGAGATTAAGGGGTGGGCTATTCACACAGTGAATGGCTTAGAAATGCGGAAACAAACTTGGAAGTAAAATGGAACCCTTGTCAATGTGGTACGCAGTCTATGAATGGGTACGCAATGCAAAAGCTGGCAAATCAGGATGGTATCCCGCAGTGAGAATCGAGAAATCACATTGGTATCTGTCACGGGTTGGCGGTCCGCACCCCCACTTTACCGGGTTTGAGTGACTCAGTTTCCTTCGCTTACAGCCCATTTGAATCAGTTTTCTCTCTGGCTGATTCAATCTTGAAGCAGAGACAACCCCTTTGTCACCCAAGGACCCGATCCTTCCTGTTTACAGACTCTTTATTCTCTGGCTTCGCAAGAGTTTGAAAACTCAAGTTGCTCAGTTTGTATTCCCAATATTGGACCACCGACACTTCTTCATAAAGATAAGAAGAAAGTTTAGTGATTACATAAGCAAGATAGTTGATACAGAGTTGTAACTAGAAATCAAAGGTAAATATAACGCATTCCTAATCTATACTGATTGAGTTCCTAGATAAGAATCTTAACCTATGAAAGTCCATTTAGATTCTTCTCAGTCCTTGATGTAAATGACTGGGTCTTCAGACTTAGAGTTGCTAGAAAGCAAAGTCTTTCCCCTCAGTCCATAGTTCCAGCAGTCTTCTTGCTGGCAGGCAAGATGGAGATGAGTTCTCAACAGTCACTCCCCAAGAGGTAGCAAAGATGGCTTAATGGCCCTGGCTTAAATACCAATTCCGAGTCCTTTGTTTCTCCTTCCCGCCTTGGAGCCTGCATGGTTCGAAGCACATAGGCAAAAGGCAAACAGGAAGGTCCATTTGCATCTCCACAGGTGTCTGTCTGGCTGTGAGGTAAATCCACACTCTTTATCTTGTTCCATTTCCTGGAGTTTCGTCAGTGTCACAGTACATGATTTGAGTTCTACAGGTCTCAACTGTAACATTACATACATGTTGAACCTTTTGCTTTACATATTTCATAGGCTTGTAGCCTACATGTAGGCCAGTATCACCCATGTGTGACCCTATGTTCCTTCATGACAGCCCCCCCGTAAGAACGCATGTGGAGCGGACACGACAGAGTCCCGTAATATGCTTAGACTGGTGTGTCCTACTGGTGGGCGTAGGTATATGCAACCCCCCCCCCACCTCGTTTCTGTGTGCTTGAATCCTATTAAAGTTATACCTTTGGTTTTCCAAACCCTCTGTTAGCCTTGTGGAGCTATCATGTTCACGTGTTTTCCACCATGTCATAGTGGAGTGATCCTCAGGATTCAGTGTTCCTGGGTTCTATATCTTGTAGGGGTATACCCTGAGGTGTCTATGTCCCTCCGCCCTGTGTTGCATGTGGGGTTCTTGTGGCACATACTCTTCAAGGTACATTCATAGGTGTTTCCATAAGGCTGTGACAAATGGGTGGGAATGCCGTGTTAACAACCTTTGTTCCACAGTTACAAACTTTGGCCATGTTTCCAAATTATCTGGCAGCCTGTTTCTCATTGGCTCATTCTCATTGTGCACACATCTCTGTCCCTTGTCAGAGCACTGACAGTCGGGTGCCCCAGAGGGGCTGGGGAGCCCCCTACTCCCCACACATTTGTGGCATGTGCCGTGGGGTGCTCCCTGAAGGGCCCCCCTGGGACGGGATGGCCATGGAATCACAGCACCAGCCCAGTCCTGTGATGCGGCACCATGCAGGCACACATGCCCCTGTCAATGGCAGCCGCTCCCCAGCCCGTGTTCCGCTCGCGCTCGGCGTGGGTTCCACAATGTGGTCCTTCCAGGGGTCCCGCCTCGCATGGATCCCCGCATGCCCCATGCCGCCCCCCCTGTGTTTCACCCCCACACCCCCAGGGGCCCGGGGTGCTTCAGCCTTACCTGTGGGGGTGGAGCAGCCACCAAGGGCAGTTGCTCGACCCGGGGTGCATGGTCTTGGGGTGGGGGCGTGGACACCCAGTGGAGGGGCCAGGGTGGCAGTGGAGGCAGTTCCACGGGGGGTGCGGGCTGGACAGGCGGCCCCGCGAGCAGGTCCTGTTGCCTTAAGTGGGGGAGGGGGAGGCCATTGACCAGGCCCGGATAGGGTTGCTGCTGGGAGAACCATGGGTGGGTGAGGTGTGGGGTTGGTCGGCTGCCAGCCCTCCTTCCGCGGTATGGCTTGGCCTGTCATGCTGGGGGTCACACCGCAGGGCCTCCATGGCCTCCCCCATGAGGTCCATGAGCCATGCGGCCTTACCCTCCAGCCTGTCACAGGCACACCACTGCTCACCTTGGAGGGCGGCAGCCTGGTACCTGTCCCATAGGTGCTCAGTGCGGGACCGGGTCATCAGGAAAACCAGGATCTCCCAGTCCCTGTCCCACTCCCCTCTGATGAGCTCCCTGGTGAGCGTGAGCTCGCAGGAGTGCACCTCGCCTAACCGTTGAGATTCCACCAGCAGCTCCTGGCTGAGATCCTCCCTCCAGCACCGGTTCCTGGCCCGCATCTCCTGGTTCCACTCCATGCTGCTGGCAGCTGCTCCCCTCACATGAGCGGGCACCTAATCTGTGAACGGGAGGGTGGATAGAACGTGAATCCCTCCGTCCGGTGTGATCCTCTGCCCACTGCCACATGTCGTGGGCTGCCTGGTGAGGCGGCCGTCACATTGTGGCAGGTCCCCCCTGCCCTCCCCTTTGGGACCCCCCTGCCCTCCTTTGGGATCGCCCCCCGGCCCCAGATCGCTGTGGGTTGGGCGAATGTCCATCATGTGTTTCGTGGGGGCTGCTGTGGGTCCACCAGCCTCCCCCACCTGCCCCCACCACCCCGCCCCTGTTGGGCCCTGCTGCTTGTGGTTGCTCGGGCCCGGGTGGCCTTCCCCTGTACCTCCCCCCCCAACACTCAGGCCCTCCTTGGCCCATGTGCCGTGCCGTGCTGTGAATGGTTGCCCACCTCATGGTGGGGGTGCTGCCAGGCCCCCCTCATCATCGACCTCCTCCTCCACGACCTCCACCTCATGAACCTCCAGGTGGGCTTGAGCTGCAATGGGAGGGGTACCATTACAGTTTGCCCGCCCCCAGCCACGGCCACAGTGGGTCTGTCTGGGCTGTTCCCACCCCCGGCCCCACTGGGGCGATCATACCTGGATCCTGTTCCTCTGCCTCCCGGGGGCCATTCCGGGTCTTGGCTGGCTCCGTGCATGTCCCCTGTCCCTGTGGCCAGCTGGCCTGTGGGTCTTGTGGGCGCGCATGGTGGTCCGGTGCTCGGATCCCCAGGGCTCCTCCTTCCCCTGTGGGATGGGGCTGTCTCCTCCCGCTTCGTGGTCGGCCTCGCCAGGGGCACCCTCCCACCCTGCTCTGTGGGGTCTGTCAGGGGGGCTGCATGCTGGCCCTGCGCCTGCCCCTGGCAAAGGTGCNATCTCTCATCTGGCCGGGCACGCTAGGCAGGACTCAATGTGCTGGTGGACCTGGATGCCGTCAGGTCTGCGGGCTAACATAATTGATGAGACATGGATAAATGGACACCCATTGACACTGACTGGCCCATGATGTCCCTGGACTCTGCCATAAGTGGAAGCTCTGTGGTGACCACATGGAGGCCACATGTCAGGCGCCTAATAGATAGACATACAGGAACGTGCCTGGTGAAGGCTAATGTGCGCTCTTGTCTTGGTTGATTCCACCCATTGACTCCAAGTTCCCTTTCCAGGAGGTCTCAAAAGGAGAATAACAGTTAGCTTAGGATCCAGTATTGCATATGTGTACTTCGGATTACTTCTTCCAAAGTGCATGCATTACTTTGCCATTGCTCAACACTGACATTCAGATGCCATTTTATTGTCCTCAAAAAGAGTGTGGTTGATATGTTGGTCCCCAAAACAATAGAGAAAGACAAAGAAGTAAAGATGATATCTCTTATTTGACGAGCTTGAGTGGATGCAAGCTTACCCTCACCAACAAAAGTTGGTCCAATAAAAGGTATCATCTGAACTACTATTGCCCAATTAACCATAGGTGTCTTGTGGGGGGAGCACAGGAGGCTTGTGCCCCACAGGTTTTCAGAACGCCTATAAAACCCTACAGAATCCCTGTCCAGCCCCCACTCCTGTGCACCCCCACCCCCACTATCGACCGTTACCAGTTACCTATACAATCACCCAGTTGGGCAAATATCCTTCAATAATCCTTTACAGCTTGCTTGGAACTTGCCTATCATGAACAATTTTGTACCATCTGTGTTGTCTGCTGCTTCCCAAAAAGTGAAGATTTATACAAGATGACTGAGTTAACAAATCTCTTTATTTAACCCTGGATCCAGGCCTCTTACAAGCTCTCAGTTCCTCAGTTCTTTCCCTAAGCCTTCCTCCCAGGAGCTGAGCCTCAGAGCCAGCCCCCTGGTGTGTGTAGCTGTTTCTCTTAAAGGGCCATACACTGGATCTTCGTGAATACACTACATCCCACCCACCCCACTCAACAAACAAATAACAATTAAAGAGTTCCTGTAAATGTTGGTTCATTGATGTCACTAAGGTGTGATATAGTATTTCCATTCTTTGGGCCTGAACTGCCTTCCGTACCTTCCGTATAGTATTTCCCTGGTGTGTGTGGCTGTTTCTCTTAAAGGGCCATACACTGGATCTTTGTGCATACATTACATCATCTGGTTTCACCTCACTCTTCTCCCCCTTTCCTGGACTATTAATGAATACATTAAGCAGGAGGACAATGGGTGCTTGGCTCTTTTTATTATAACACCAGCTTGTCATAAAGATTAATCAGAACTCTCTCCATTGTCTACTGACAAATGACTGTGCAGTGATTTCCTCCAACTGTGGTTTCTTCTTGTGACTGTTTGGAGCATTTGTTCAGTCTCAATTGCTTGTACTACAGTAATCGTGGAATATTAGCTATTGCTACTGTTGCTAATCTGGGAACTGCCTACCACACTTCTCTTCTGCAGTCTCTCTCCCCCGCTCGCGCCTCAAAAATGTGACCCCTAACCTTCCACCGTTGTAGACACGATGCATATTGTTGCTGAAACCAATCCAAGTAGCAACGAAGGCTACCCCTGCCAACTAAGGAAAGTGAAAGGCATTCTTAGAAATAAAAGGAAAAGAAACTTAAAAGAAGAATCTGCTTTTATTATTTAGTTCGATCCCATTTTAACAATTCCTATGCAAACATTTTAGGAAGATGTGGACAAACAATCACAATTTGCATGAAGCTGAACTTTGAAGCCATTTTAAGCACAGGATAAGCCTAAGCATCTATTTTTCATAGTTCCATATACTAGTCTGAAATGATTTGCTCAGCAATCACTGAAAAGGGGCTCTATAATTTTCAGGTTAATTTGAAAAAGACATTGTGGCAGAAAATAGGGTTGAAAAAAGTGCCAAACGAAAGAGCTGGTTGTTGGGTGGTGGTTGGTTTTTTTTATCATTTATGTGTTGGATGAAGCTGAAAGCTGCCAGATAGCTTCTTTTCGACAGCTTGAAGTTACTGTTGGGAACAGATCCATGTATGGAAGCAAAAGCAGAAAAGCAGAGATAAGCTATGATCCAGCTATGCAAACCATGCTTAGAGACACTTAAAGGACAAGCATCCCGACTCCTTTCTAGTAAATTTAGAGAAGCTATCATATGAGGTCCTTTTTCCATTCAGTCCTACACAGAACTACTGAGACTTGACGGAGGTAAGTGCAATCCAATTCATGCATTTTCTGTGAATGTATATATTAAACACTTTGTTCCAGCGGGAACGAGAGAAAAGCTGTTTGGGGCTTTGGTGTGTGTGTGGTTTTTTGAAGAGAGATATTTTGATTGGGATTGCTAAGTGAGTGGCATTAAATTTAATGGGACTGCAGCTAGAGGGACAGAGAAACTTTCCAACTGAAAAGAAACAGAAATGTTGAAAAATGAATCCCCCCTCCCCCTGTTATTTATAATTCACTATTTGGATTGGTGACCTGACTAATATTAATCAGTTGGCAGCATTCAGGGGAGGTTCAGGACTGTATATAAATTATCTTGTAGCATTTTTGTCCTTCTGTGTTTAGATGTGTCGAACAATTCCCCCCCCCCCCCNTCCCTGCCCCTTTGCCCAATGCATATTAGGAAAAAAATGAGCAGCTTTCTGGGCTGCAGACCACTTATCTGCTTCTGATCCTGCAAATGTTAGCTCCATTAGCTCCTTCCATCTTGTCCAGTTCTCTGCTGTATTTCCTGCTCCAAAGTCCATGGGAGGCACATTTCTTAAGTTGCTCTGTGTGAAGGCCATGGTTCATCCCACTCTGACACCATGTGTTGTCTGCTGCTTCCCAAGAAGTGAAGATTTACACAAGATGACTGAGTTAACAAGTCTCTTTATTTAACCCTGGATCCAGGCCTCTTACAAGCTCTCAGTTCCTCAGCCCTTTCCCTAGGCCTTCCTCCCAGGAGCTGAGCCTCAGAGCTTGAGTAGATGCAAGTTTACCCTCACCAACAAAAGTTGGTCCAATAAAAGGTATCATCTGAACTACTATTGCCCAATTAACCATAGGTGTCTTGTGGGGGGAGCACAGGAGGCTTGTGCCCCACAGGTTTTCAGAACGCCTATAAAACCCTACAGAATCCCTGTCCAGCCCCCACTCCTGTGCACCCCCACCCCCACTATCGACCGTTACCAGTTACCTATACAATCACCCAGTTGGGCAAATATCCTTCAATAATCCTTTACAGCTTGCTTGGAACTTGCCTATCATGAACAATTTTGTACCATCTGTGTTGTCTGCTGCTTCCCAAAAAGTGAAGATTTATACAAGATGACTGAGTTAACAAATCTCTTTATTTAACCCTGGATCCAGGCCTCTTACAAGCTCTCAGTTCCTCAGTCCTTTCCCTAGGCCTTCCTCCCAGGAGCTGAGCCTCAGAGCCAGCCCCCTGGTGTGTGTAGCTGTTTCTCTTAAAGGGCCATACACTGGATCTTCGTGCATACACTACATCCCACCCACCCCACTCAACAAACAAATAACAATTAAACAGTTCCTGTAAATGTTGGTTCATTGATGTCACTAAGGTGTGATATAGTATTTCCATTCTTTGGGCTTGAACTGCCTTCCGTACCTTGAGTGGGTGTTGCTCATGTTCATTGGTGCTTTGGGGGAACTGTCCTTTATGGATTCTTGTGTCTGTGGCTCTCGTGTTGTTTCCTCTCCCTGGCTAATTGGTGGCCCTGTTGGGGTGTTTGGGTTAGTTGTTGTGTCATTCCCACTGGTTTTTTCTCCTGTTGCATCTGCGAGTTCTGGTGCAGAAGCAGATCTCAGGTGTCTGAGGTTCAGTCTTAGGATCTGTCCGTTCTCTGTTTGTATTGTGTATGACCTGGGGTATTCTGAGGTTTCTGTGACTGTCCCCAGGTGCCACCGTCCCTCTTGGTTTCGTATCAATACATTTGAGTTTTTCGCAAGGTCTTAGCGTTTTGGCACTGTTGTCATAGTGTATTTTCTGCTTTCCTCTTCCATGGGTCCATTTTTTAATCATCCTGGTCATATTCTTCTTTCTCTTGTGTGTGCTCTGCAACAATGTGCACTGTGCTTCCCCTGCCTCTTTGTTTGTTTAGGCAGCATGCTCATGCAAAGTGATTTGCTTTGTGGCAGTACATGAATATTTTCCCTATGGCTGGGCACAAATCTTCCTTTGCATGTTGTTGTGCGCATCTTCTGCAGGCCTGCAGATCTTGTTCTTTCATGGTGCAATCTCTTTTGGCCTTTGTGGGCCATCTTAAGAGTGTACCTTTTCCTCTTTGGTGTATCACTTCTATAGTTTGATTGTTGCTGGCAAGCATTTTCATTTGTGCTTTGGATGTCTCATGTGATTTTGTTATTCTGATGGTTTTCTCTAGTGTTAGGTTGTCCTCCATGAGTTATTTTTCCTGTATGTCTTTGGAGTTTGATTCCATGAGGATTCTATCTTTTAGCACATCATCCCCATCTGTGAAGGCACAGTCTTTGAGGATTAACTGCAGCTGGGTTACCCACTCATCAATGGCTTCTGTTGGACCCTGGTTTCTCTCATAGAAACTTTTCCTCTGTATTGAGGTGTTTTGTTTTGACATGCAGTAGGCCTCAAAAAGTTCAGTCTGTCTGGGTCTTTTTTTTCTGCTTCTGTGAGCTTGCCACTAGATACCCAGGCTCTGCACATATCCCTGCCCCTTTGCCCAATGCATATTAGGAAAAAAATGAGCAGCTTTCTGGGCTGCAGACCACTTATCTGCTTCTGATCCTGCAAATGTTAGCTCCATTAGCTCCTTCCATCTTGTCCAGTTCTCTGCTGTATTTCCTGCTCCAAAGTCCATGGGAGGCACATTTCTTAAGTTGCTCTGTGTGAAGGCCATGGTTCATCCCACTCTGACACCATGTGTTGTCTGCTGCTTCCCAAGAAGTGAAGATTTACACAAGATGACTGAGTTAACAAATCTCTTTATTTAACCCTGGATCCAGGCCTCTTACAAGCTCTCAGTTCCTCAGTTCTTTCCCTAAGCCTTCCTCCCAGGAGCTGAGCCTCAGAGCCAGCCCCCTGGTGTGTGTAGCTGTTTCTCTTAAAGGGCCATACACTGGATCTTCGTGAATACACTACATCCCACCCACCCCACTCAACAAACAAATAACAATTAAAGAGTTCCTGTAAATGCACCCCCACTATCGACCGTTACCAGTTACCTATACAATCACCCAGTTGGGCAAATATCCTTCAATAATCCTTTACAGCTTGCTTGGAACTTGCCTATCATGAACAATTTTGTACCATCTGTGTTGTCTGCTGCTTCCCAAAAAGTGAAGATTTATACAAGATGACTGAGTTAACAAATCTCTTTATTTAACCCTGGATCCAGGCCTCTTACAAGCTCTCAGTTCCTCAGTTCTTTCCCTAAGCCTTCCTCCCAGGAGCTGAGCCTCAGAGCCAGCCCCCTGGTGTGTGTAGCTGTTTCTCTTAAAGGGCCATACACTGGATCTTCGTGAATACACTACATCCCACCCACCCCACTCAACAAACAAATAACAATTAAAGAGTTCCTGTAAATGTTGGTTCATTGATGTCACTAAGGTGTGATATAGTATTTCCATTCTTTGGGCCTGAACTGCCTTCCGTACCTTCCGTATAGTATTTCCCTGGTGTGTGTGGCTGTTTCTCTTAAAGGGCCATACACTGGATCTTTGTGCATACATTACATCATCTGGTTTCACCTCACTCTTCTCCCCCTTTCCTGGACTATTAATGAATACATTAAGCAGGAGGACAATGGGTGCTTGGCTCTTTTTATTATAACACCAGCTTGTCATAAAGATTAATCAGAACTCTCTCCATTGTCTACTGACAAATGACTGTGCAGTGATTTCCTCCAACTGTGGTTTCTTCTTGTGACTGTTTGGAGCATTTGTTCAGTCTCAATTGCTTGTACTACAGTAATCGTGGAATATTAGCTATTGCTACTG
Organism: Sphenodon punctatus; assembly: GCA_003113815.1. Lineage (NCBI taxonomy): Eukaryota > Metazoa > Chordata > Lepidosauria > Sphenodontia > Sphenodontidae > Sphenodon > Sphenodon punctatus. The sequence goes on from QEPC01006398.1 coordinate 776,483, forward strand.
TTGCTAATCTGGGAACTGCCTACCACACTTCTCTTCTGCAGTCTCTCTCCCCCGCTCGCGCCTCAAAAATGTGACCCCTAACCTTCCACCGTTGTAGACACGATGCATATTGTTGCTGAAACCAATCAAAGTAGCAACGAAGGCTACCCCTGCCAACTAAGGAAAGTGAAAGGCATTCTTAGAAATAAAAGGAAAAGAAACTTAAAAGAAGAATCTGCTTTTATTATTTAGTTCGATCCCATTTTAACAATTCCTATGCAAACATTTTAGGAAGATGTGGACAAACAATCACAATTTGCATGAAGCTGAACTTTGAAGCCATTTTAAGCACAGGATAAGCCTAAGCATCTATTTTTCATAGTTCCATATACTAGTCTGAAATGATTTGCTCAGCAATCACTGAAAAGGGGCTCTATAATTTTCAGGTTAATTTGAAAAAGACATTGTGGCAGAAAATAGGGTTGAAAAAAGTGCCAAACGAAAGAGCTGGTTGTTGGGTGGTGGTTGGTTTTTTTTATCATTTATGTGTTGGATGAAGCTGAAAGCTGCCAGATAGCTTCTTTTCGACAGCTTGAAGTTACTGTTGGGAACAGATCCATGTATGGAAGCAAAAGCAGAAAAGCAGAGATAAGCTATGATCCAGCTATGCAAACCATGCTTAGAGACACTTAAAGGACAAGCATCCCGACTCCTTTCTAGTAAATTTAGAGAAGCTATCATATGAGGTCCTTTTTCCATTCAGTCCTACACAGAACTACTGAGACTTGACGGAGGTAAGTGCAATCCAATTCATGCATTTTCTGTGAATGTATATATTAAACACTTTGTTCCAGCGGGAACGAGAGAAAAGCTGTTTGGGGCTTTGGTGTGTGTGTGGTTTTTTGAAGAGAGATATTTTGATTGGGATTGCTAAGTGAGTGGCATTAAATTTAATGGGACTGCAGCTAGAGGGACAGAGAAACTTTCCAACTGAAAAGAAACAGAAATGTTGAAAAATGAATCCCCCCTCCCCCTGTTATTTATAATTCACTATTTGGATTGGTGACCTGACTAATATTAATCAGTTGGCAGCATTCAGGGGAGGTTCAGGACTGTATATAAATTATCTTGTAGCATTTTTGTCCTTCTGTGTTTAGATGTGTCGAACAATTCCCCCCCCCCCCCAAGTTCTTTTGCGTTTTCAAGCAACCTACATTCATTTTGAGAACTGCCACTCATTTGACATTGTGGGACAAGCTAAATGGATGTAGGAAGTTTGTTGTAAACTATGTTGTTTTCCTTGACACTTGAAATCGATTTCTCAGTGTTTCTCTGTAGATTTGAGCTTGGTTACATCCTTTGCACAGATTCTCATACAGTTTTTAACTAAGGCAATGCTGTGAAAGTTGACACCCCCAACCACCAAAAAAACGGCTGTGGGCATTATTGTGCTACTAGCCTTCTCTTTGAGTGAATGTCTTTGAAGTGTATGGTTTTCCTTAAAATCAATAGCCGTTGAACATGAAGCTATGTTACAGCATTGTCAAAAAGAAGATACAGAACTGTGTTATGAATGTCTTTGTTCTGCAGGAAAAGTATTTTATTAATCTGGACCTATAAGGAGATTTATATCCATAGTAATTCTCTTCTGTTCAAATCTTGTTTATTTTGCATTTTCCCTGTAAATGCTGTTATGTTTAAAAGGCTACAAACTAGGACTTCTGGGTCAGTTTAGGTGCTTTTCAGTATTGTAGTGCAGTGTTTGAAGATCCACAGCAAATAATCAAGTAATGAAAATTTGGTCACTTTAGGTAGTTAAACTGTTAAACACAATTTTTTGGTTTAAGAAAATCTATACAAAAAGAGCTGAAAATAATATGAAGAACTTTAGTTAAAACTCAGAATACTTCCCAAGCTTCACTAAGAGCTGGTTTCACCATTAGGGAGAACATTAATTATTGAAGCAAAAAAGTATCTAGGTATGGAAATAATTGTTTTCTCTGATAAATTAGTCCCAATCCATAGTTATGACTGCATATGAAATGGGTTTTAAATGGGACATAAATGCCCATCTCTAGATGGACTTTCAGTGTGAGATTCCACACTACATTCAATTTTATATTAATTTTCTATGTAGATTTTTTGTTTATTTTGTGTTGATGTTTGAGTGCTTGGAATGAGGCAGCAGCTGAATTTTGTCTCTGGCTTTCCTTGTTGACTGTGGCTTTCCTTGTTGCTTCATAACATTAGTATAATACAATAAAACACCTTTAAACAACTTAAAATCCATGTGAAGTTAATTTTAAAACAGATTAAAAGGAAAAAGTATATCGAGAGAAAAAAATACAGCAACAGGAGCCAGCAGCGGATCCTCTAAAAGCACCCGGAGAACTTTTTTTTTTAAAGTCTTTGGGTGCTTTTTAAAGATATGGAGAGAGACAATGAGATGGACACCTGTAGGGAGCACATTCCACACTGAGAGTCCTGCAATAGCAAATTCCTGATCATCTGCTGCTGATGGCAGGATCCTCAGACAACTAGTGGTATCTGCTGAGTACAGATAGCCAGCAGGGTGAGGTTCCAGGAGCAAGTCTTGAATATAACCGTTCTGTCTTGAAGATGTGTTAGAAGTTGGTAACATTCATAATTAATGTTACATTAATTAATTAATGTTAAAACATTTTGAAGATGTTTTTAGAAGATGTTGCTTTGTCTTGAAGATGTTTTAGAAGATGATAATTTGATTTTTAATCAAAGTAGTTAACGTAGCAACACCTTTAAGTCACAGTCTAGGCATGGCTATACTCATGTGTCAGTAGAATACATAGTACCATCAGGCCTTGATCTCATTTAGGGATGGTAGGTTGTACCACAAAACAAACAAGCAATAATTTAAAAATTAATTAAACTGGGCAGTAGGCAAGGATTTGAGAAGCAACGAGTGATTTGGGGTTCCTCCATTTTTGGGTGCCTCGCTAAAGATGTTTTGAGACCTTCTGAATTTTCATTGGGTGGATATTTGGCACTTTCTCAAAGTCCAGGCTCTTTAATTCAGAGATGGGGAACCTCTGACCTGTGGGCCATATGTGGCTTGTGGCCAGTTTTTATATGGCTCCTTTCCAATTCCTGGATCTGGATTCCAGTCAAGCACCAGAGGAATATATTCAGGAGGAAAGGAGCAGGCAGAGATGAGGGCATGAACTTGAGAATAGGAAGAGAACAAGGACTTTGTATTTCTCATTCCAGTCACAATTCCGAAAATAAGAAACAAAGTGTGATTACCTTTTATAAGACACATCTTTTTTTATTTGACTGATTTGGCCCTAAACCAGGGTTTCCCCACTTCTAACGTAGTATGTCTTGAAATCACTCGAAGAGAATTTGCAAAATAACCTGAGGCGATATTAGCATCATTAATTTTGGGGAGCAAAGGGGTGGCAAAGATCATTACTAAGAGAACAAGGACTTTGTATTGCTTATTCCAGCCACACAGCCTTCTGGAACATTCCGAAAATAAGAAACCAAGCGTGATTGCCTTTTCTAGTACAAAACGGTGCAAACTTCTACTGGTACTAAAAGAGGCCAGGCTAAACTTTAATTCACACCATGACCTTAATCTGCTGTGATTTCTGACAGTTTGCTGTAATGGGAGGGGTAGCAGGAAATATTGGGAGGGGAGGGGAAGAAATGTCCCGCTACCCTGACTAAATGCTCGCTACCCTTTGACGTCATCTTTCAAAACGACTGATTTAAAGCAACCCTGTTGCCTCTCCTTCCTCTTAAAACGAATAAAATATGTATGCCAAGAATCCTGGAGGATGAATAGTTTAGAGTGTTCTCTTCCCTCTGACAAGCTAAAGAGCAGTTTTGTACAGATTCTGCTACACATCCATGAACAGCTCCAGTCTGCAACTGAGAGCTTTTTTTTTTTTTTTACCATCATCTTTTTAGAGAGTCTCTTTTAAAAAAATAAAATAAAATAAAAATAATAACTCCAAGGAAAATCGAGAGAGCTAAACAGCCCTTCCATTTTTAAAAAACTGACTGTGACAAGTTGTCATAACTTTAGCTTATGAGGAGAAGGGCTAGACAATAGTGGCTCAAAGCTCTTTAATTAAACATTGCACACGCAGGTCGTTGTTCAAAGAAGAACAGATCGGGAGGGAGGGGTTCAGACTTGCAGTATGTAAAAATCCATATGTAAATCATGTCCTTGGCATTCCACAACAGATGTAACGCATACATGAGAACGTCTGCTCCTTCCCATCTCTTCGCTTCCTGGAAAGTGTTTTTCTAGAGTGCCTTCAACAGGCGTGACTAGCATGCCTGACTTTCCTTAAATAAAACTAGGACTTTAAAAGAAGAGGTAGCTTCTTGTGAATTCGTTATTAGTTGACCGTTTGCTCTCATTTATCATTAACTACCATTACACAAATTATCATTAATTTATGACACAAATTGGATTGTTTCAGTGCACACCAATATAACATAGATTGTGTCAAGTATATCAGCTGCAGAATTTTCTTTCCCTTTCCACATGAATTGAGTGCCATGTACCATAGCAGCAATGACTGTGACTGGGGCCGAGCCTTCGCTGGTGTACCTCAGCCTAGCAAGTCTACTCAGTGTTGAAACTATGGAGAGGGCGTGACCATGGAGGCCTAGCACAATGCAAATGTAGTGCCCCAAAAGCAGCCTGCTTATCCCCTCTATTAGTGTGGTAGTGATACACGATGCCCTGTTTGAGAGCTAATAAAGAAAAATCTTTTAGCCCTGAAGGCAAAGCTCCTACAGACAGAGTGGGAGTTCAATCCCCATGGCTGATGACCTAGCCAGAGACATTGAGTTACTAGTGGTGGCCCACACGGATTTGTGAGCCGAGGACCTGGAAAGCTTGGGGCACGCTGTCCCTGCCAGGGGGAGAGTGTAGTTCCCAGACAGTTGGGAACTAAGGCCCCCTCTGCTGGCATGGAGGTGCTAGGCCACACACAATGTCACGATCCTATACTCCATGAGCTAAGACACCCAAGACTTTTAGTTCAGAGGGTCCAATATTTCTCATGTTCGTGTCTTAAGCAGTGACAGGCACGCTTGTTGGACATATTGGCTTCAGTTGACTACCTTATCTGAAAAACATGCCCTGCTGCTTTCTAATTTATATTTTTATTTATTAATTAAAGTCTAATTTATATTTTTATGATGTCTCAATTGTATATGTCCTGACTGTGATTCAATATTTCTCTCCCCTTCCAAACAAGAAGCAGTAATAACAGTAAGAAAAGACTTTAGTATAGAACCGGTGCGTGGCTGTACTTAGTACAGAGACCTACAGAAATGCAAGCAGCTGGACAGAAGCTTGCAGTATACTATTATCTCCTGACCAAGAGTCTACTCAAGACAACGGAAAGATTCTCATTGACTTCAGATCAGATCCATAGTGCTCTCGGGATTGGATTTTCAAGAGTTCAGCTCTCCTTTTAATAACAGCATTGATTCTATTCGGACGATCCAGCCAGAGATGACATGGTGGGAGCGGTGCTTCTGAAAAACCTGAGTCTTATTTTGAGCACTGAGCATCTGAAAATCTGGCTCTGAGAACTGGTCCTAATGGAGGGAAGCATTAGGTATTAGCTCAGCTGGGCTTCTCACTCCATGGATACTTAATGAGCTATCATGAAAATGCAGTCTCCTGGACTGTAAGCCCCTAGGGGCAGGGACCTGTCTCTAATTAATGGTTGTACAGGACTAGGTATATTGCTGGTGCTATATAAATACTTAATAGTAATATAGAGAAAAAATTCAAGTACTCCCCACAACTAATAAATCTACTACCCATTTCAACTCTATTTGAGATTAGATTTAGCAAAACAGATTCATGCCAAAAAAATATCAAGGAATTGTGAGTTTCATGATGAAAGCATGAAATTTACCACAGTTCAGGCATGACCTTAAAATGTTTTTTTCAGATAAAGAGCCCATTACTGACTCAGAACCATTTGACAATGGCAGCTATTTTAAATTCAGCAGACAATTGTCTACTTATATCTTTTCCAATACTGATTGTCTATGATATTAAGCCATCCCAATGGGTTTTTATTCTTATATGCATATTCTCAATGTATTTGGTGTCCTAAAAACTTCTTTTCAGCTAAACTTTCTTTTCAGGAATGGATAGCAATATTTCTCTTTGCTAATAACACTGTACTGATTGATCTAGATGTAACAAAGCTATTTCTTCCTCTCAGAACACACACTAAAATATACCTACTTAGAAACAATACAAAAGGCAGCTCATGTAAATATGTAACTCAAAATGAATAACAGAGCAAGAAGTCTGAAGAGTGATGCCCAGACCACACAAAAAAACAGGGGAGGACGGGTCTCCATTGAAGTGTGTGAGAAGGTTCCAGTGACTTCATTGTTGTATCCTAGGAGTGTGAATTCCTATGCTATGTAGGGAATTGCCCCTGCACCAAGGAGTGGAAGTGTTTTACTCAGTGCTGGTAGATTTGTCGACGCACCCCCCAGAAATGACAGGACACCATTATATGGATTTAACATGTCCGCACCCTTTATTGATCCAAAATTTTCAAATTGAATAGGTGAGGGGGTGACATCGCCTATTGCGATTCAGGATCCAGTATCAACAGTAACACACTGAACCTTAAACATCAGGGGAGATCTTGATATATCCTCGATAACCTCCCTGCAACCATAACGTCTCTCCATCGTCCAGCGCTTAGCACACAGCCAACAGGGACTTAGTCCTTTCGGACCTGAGTAAGGACTAGGGTGCCTACCGGTGGGGGGCCATACAATGCCCTACCACCGTCCCAGGTCACCCCTTCCCAGGGAAAACAACGCCACGCATGCCATACCCTGCAATCACGTTAAGCGTGGCTTCCCCATCTCTTAAGGAGATGATTCCTATGCTCACTTACCCTAACTGAACCGATACTGGACCCCCGCCCAAGGGTGCGACAAATTATAACACAAAACTCAACACAATCATTAACATTCCAGCAAGCACCACACCAGTCTACTGGCCAGCCAAATTGCCCCATACTGTAAGGAAGGCGAAAACAAACAAGAAGGCCAACTGATCAACTTTCCTTGCCAAAAATTCCTTCCTGGCCCATCCTAATGCAACCAGTCAAAACCACAGTATGAAGGGAGGGAGGGTGGGTGCTACTCCGTTCTCTACTCGTCCTGGACTGAGCAGGGAATGTGAAAAAATGCTGCTGTCCGCCTCACGTGGCTCCAGCAGCCAATCAGAGACCATGCGTGCCATCGGCGAGGATTGCCAGAGGCAACCCTTGCTGACAGTTCTAGGTGTGTCATGCTCTGAGCGCTGCAATATTGCAGTGCTTGCTCCCGCGATGCCCTGCCCATTTCCCCGGAGGGCCGGGGGCGCGACAACAGGCCCTGGCCAAGGCCCTGGGAATCCTCCCCACCTGGAACCACTCTGCAACCACTCTGCTGTCCCTCCCCCTTGCAGGTAACCATCTCTTACAAAGGGGAGCTGCCTCTGAGGGCAGTGTCCTCTGGGCAGCGGCCGAAGGATGCCGCCAAAGGATGAAGTGCCGTTGGCATGCCGGTAGCGGACGGAGGCGGCGGAAGTGGCTACCAGGGACATTATACTTGCTCTGAAGAGCGCCCCTGCGTACGTGGTGACATAGGCTGGGATATTGCCTCACCCCCCTCCCCTATGTGGATGGGAGTGGGTGTGTGTGAAGATATTGACAGACAGAGGAGTGGGGTGAGGTCCTGTGTGTATTGTGTGGGGAATTTTGACATTGGAGGGGTGCAATTTTGGTGGTTTGGGTGTGGTGTGGGGGTTGTTGACCTCCCTCTGGTGGCAGGAGAGGGAGGTCAGGGGGTGGTGTGGAGGGGAAACCCTGGTGTGCGCAGGGGCGACCCTCCGGGGGGGGGAGGGTTGCCCGCCGGTGGCAGAGGCGGG